>PVJO010004966.1:0-103616 GCA_004026905.1 Hystrix cristata | reverse complement strand
TGACAGTGGAATAATCTGCTTCGTGTGTTGAATAGTTCAAAAAAGAAAATTCTTAATATGCCAACCCATTCAACTTCGAAATTTCTTTGAGCCTAAACGGTTTATTAATTCAGACATTTTCACTGGGATGTGTGACAGATCAATGGGCACCACGCTTGTGTCTTTGCCCTGAAAGAGGGAGCAGAATAATCTAAATTGCCATGTTTGGATCAATCATGGTCTTTTATAAAACTGTCACATTCTATTAACTTTGCCAAAGATCCCAGAAACAGGGTTCCTTTGTGGAAAGCTCTACCTTTGTTCGTCCTGTCTAGAGCAATGTTTAGCTTCGTCTAAAATCACAAGCACACTTATGCACATATGCCCACATACCTATACATATTCCTACATATATGTGTGCCTACACATACCATCACGTTTTTATGACTTAGATTAGTAAGTGCCCTGTGCATAGTCTTTGAGATGGTCAACTTCATAAACCAGACATGATGAACTCAATCATATTCTTATTCCAAAATGCTCAATAGTCTTAGGATAGAACTACAGAGCATGCATGTTGAGTTTAAAAAGTAGTTGGTAATCCCACCGATGTTAGCTGAGCTTCACGCACCATATATCAAATTAATTGGGGATTTTACAGCAACATAAAGTTCTAGAATCAGATATTTTTGGGGTGGGGTAGACTGGAGATTGTGAAAGCTAACTCTTTCTTTTATTTAGAGTAAAAAATAGACCTAGAGAGAGATAGATTTTCATAGTTCTAGGGCATGCTTGTGGTCTGGGAATTCATTGTGATTAAAGGCCATGCAGTGCTATTGGCAGATGGTGAAACCTTCAGAAGGTAGTCTAATGGGAGGTTGTTAGGTCATTGGGAGGCATGCAGTAGTAGGCACACAACCTGTTGAATTCTCATGAAAGGAATTTTGTAAAAAGGAACAAACTTGGTCTCACCTGTTCTCTTCTCTCACTTTGAGATGTGATCACTTGCTTATCCCCTCAGGCCCTTCTACCACTGATGTCCAGCACAGAATGATAAAGCCAAGAACTGGGCTGATGCCAGTACTATGCCTGTAACCTCCAAAGCTATGAGCTAAGTAAAACTTTTTTCTTTATAAAGTTAGCTGCCTCAGGTATTTAATTATAGTAATGCAAATCTGACTGATATATGCAGCTTGATAGTACAGGTCTCATCTGGAATAGCTGCTCATTTGGTGATTAAATCATTAGGTGATTAAGAATTTTTAAATACAATAAACCACTTCATAAATGTTTTACAAATATGAGGGCCTGAGAAAAGCCTGCTATGTTTGGAAGATATAACTTTGTATGAATCAATTTTCAACATAAGCTCTTTACTCTTGTAAGGTTCAGGTGAATATTTTAACTTCAGCAAGTTAATATAGGTTGCTTATCTAATTTTTTTGTTATATGTCCACTGGGGGAATCTTAATTACATGGAAATGACCAAATTGCATGTAATTAATGACCAAATTGCATGGATAATAAATTGAACATCAAAAAAATTGTACTTCAAAATGAAGCCAAAACAAAAATATAGTGTTGTGAGTTTTTTTCAGATTTTGTGTGTTATACAGATATAATAAAATTCCTTTTTTGCAGGAAAACTGTATTCATCTCTTACTTAATAACTGATCATACACCATAGAGTTACTTTCACATCACTTGACAGAGGGATTGAAATAACTCATGTTCTGAACATTAGGAAAGCTGACCTTTAACCCTGCTGTCTTTTTCTCCTACATGAGTTCTTGCCAACCTCTTCAGTCTGAATTTTTGAAAAAGGATCTTGTCAGCAAAATCTGGGAACTAGTTATCTTGGTGAATAATGCGAACTTCTTGTCTCAGTAGAGGAGATTAATGTTACCTCTGCGGAATGGACTCTGATAGCTGGAGAAAATTTAATACCAGAGGCCAAAGTTTCAGTAATGCACATTTATGAAAGCCCAGTTCACTTGAAAATGTGTACAGCCCAAACATGTGATATAAGATAGAAAAGTCGTTTTTTATCACAATTCAGGAAAATATCTGGCTTTTCCATATTAAAAATTATAATTTTTTCTAAAAGCAAGACAGAGTACACTTGTGCAGTTTAATGCATGTAGCAAGCTTGAGGCTAATACAGAGACAACAGTAAACATTTAAATGAAGATTACTGAGAAATGAACACCAAATATATATAAATATACATATATATACTCATATTTACATTGTTATTTACATGCTCAGGAAAAGACAAGAAATAAAATTTTTAAATTCCTAGGCAAACATAGGATTTTGGATTATTTATTTTTCTAGCATTAAACACAATGCCATAGTAAGTTTTTAATAGTAGTTTTTTTTTTAAACTGAGTGTTTTGCAAATAATATTATCTCATTACTTCACAAAGACCACTTAAACCTGAGTTTCTTAAGTTTAGGGCTATCCACAACTGATTCTTCATTTACATTTTTTTCACTTGATTCATTTTTTGTTAGTACATATTTTCCACACGTAATGATCACATGCATCATAGGGAATTTGTACCTGTGCATAATATATCTTAATTCTTTTTTTCTCATGACCCTCTCTTTCCTTCCTTGCCTTTCAACCTTTCTTTCTCTCCCCATTTACAGAAATTTCATTCCATTTTTTTCCTTTCCATTCTTTGTTTTTTAAATCCCTTTTCCTTTCTTTCCCTTCCCCCTTCTCCTCCTTTGTTCCCTTTCCCATTTGAACATGTTGTTCCTACTTCTCAATGTCTGTCCTCCATTTCATTTTTTATCTACCTCTAGGGTTTCTCACATAAGACCAACAATGAGATATTTAAACTTGAGTGCCTGATTTATTTCACTTAAATTATGGTCTTCAAGTGCATCCATTTACCTACAGATGACTCAAGCTTATCCTTCTTTATGGAGGAGTGATACTCCATTGTGTATAAAAATCACATTTTCTTTATCCATTCATCCATCGTTAGGCACATGGACTGTTTTCAAGATTTAGCTATTATAAATTGTGCTGCTATGAATATGGGCAAACATATATCGCTGTAGTATGATGATTTTAACTCTTTCAGGAAGATGCCTAGAAGGGGAATACCTGGGTCAAATGGAACTTCTAGTTTTAGTTTTTGGAGGACTCTCCATACTGATTTCCATAGTGGCTGTGCCAATTTATACTCCCACTAATAATGAAGAAGGTGTCCCTTTTCTCCTCCAGCCTTGCCAGTATTTGGTATTGGTTGATTTCTCGATGATAGCCATTCTTTCTGGGATGAAATGGAATCTCAGTGTTGTTTTAATTTGCTTTTCTGAAATGACCAGTGATGTTGAAGACATTTTCATATATTTATTTGCTGTTTGTACATCTTCATTTGAGAACTGTCTATTCATTTCAGATGTCCATTTTTTGATTGCGTCTTTGAATTTGAGGGATCTGATTTTTTTGAGTTCTTTGTATATGCTAGATATTAGTCCTTTGTCTGAGGAAGAGCTGGTAAAAGTTTTTTCTCATCCTGTGGGTTACCTATTCATCTGCTGGTATTTTCTTTTGCTGTGCAAAAGTTTTTTAATTTTATGTGATCCCAGCAGTTGAGTCTTTGTAAAATTTCCTGTGAAATCTGGGTTTTGTTCATAGAGTCTTTCGTACACCACACCTATGTCTTCAAGAATTTTACTTATTTTCCAGAAGATTAAGTGTTTCTGTTTTTATATTTAGATCTTTGATCCATTTCAATTTTAGTTTATGCATGATGAGAGATACGGGTCTAGTCTCTGGCATGTAGAAAGCTGATTTTCCCATCATTATTTATTAAAGAGGCTATCTTTCTTCCAGCGAAGGTATTTGACACCTTTGTCAAAGAAAAAGTAACTGAGTGTACTTGGAGTTGTTTCTGCATCTTCTATTCTGTTCCAATGATCATCAGGTCTGGTTTTTCATTTTGTTTTGTTTTTGCCATTACCATGCTGTTTCTATCTTTATAAATTTATAGTATAACTTCAGGTTGGGGATCGTAATGCCCCCTGCCTTGCCTTTGTTGCCCAGAATTGTTTTTACTATTCTGGATCTCTTTTGGTTCCATGCGAATTTGGGGATTGTTTTCTGTAGTTCTGTGAGGTGTGCTATTGATATTTTGATTGGGATTGCATTGAATCTGTATAATGGTTTTGGAAATACGAGCATTTCACTATATTTGTACTGCCTTTCTAAGAACATGGGATATCTTTCCATTTTCTCATATGCTCATCGATATGTCTTCATTTACATTTATTAAACTGATGTCAAATTTTATGGATGGAATACAGACTGAGCACAATAGATACGCTCATCTTAAATGTATAATTTTCAAAAGAATTTAGAAAACTGACTTCTGATTGAAGAAGTCAGACTAAGAATAGGTTTTATTTCATTCTTATTTTTTTCCCTCTGTCCTCTCCTCAAATCATAGTGGTGCCCCAAAAAATGGTTCAGCAAATCAGGAACAATGTATTTAGGGAAGACACGGTATCGATAGGAACTTCGTGTTAGTTTTATGATATAATGGTTAATGAGCATAGCCAAACTAACACTGCTATAAAGTTAAAATGAGATATTTACATACAGTCAAGGATTTTGCATATATTCTTCTCATGCCAGTTATTTAAAAATCACTCAAGGCAGGAGTCCAGCAAGACAAAGAAGAGAGCCAAGAGGTAAGGGGCAATGTGGTCTCATAGAAACTAGAGCTCATCAGAGATCAAACAAATACCCACATGAGTCTTTGGCACATCCACATAAAAAAAGGAGTCTATGTTAAAGCAAGAAGCACAGGGCTCTGTGCTGAATATCTTCCATGAAGAAACATAAAATCATTACACAAAATATGTATGTTTTTAAAAAGTAGGTCAAATCTTCTGTTGATAAGGAAATGACAAGTTCTCCTTTGGGGAAAAGGCTGTATAAGAAAGTAAAGATCCATGTATTAAGAAACTAAAACATAATGTGATTTGAGGTCCTATGAAGTATAAAAAAAGAGATTTAAAATTATCTCGATGGTTTTAATATTCTCTTTGGAAAAGTTCAGGCGTAGTTAGTGACTTAGTTACTTTCTTGTTGCTGGGAGAAAATAACTGACACCCACAAGTTGAAGGGGGAAAGGTTAATGTTAGCTCACAGTTTGTACAGGTTTAGTCCATAGTTGGCTGGTTCCAATACAGGACAGCATGGCAGAGGGGCACAGAACAGGGGAAACACTCCATGGCATGGTAGACAGGAGGTAATGGTGCTCAAGGCAGGAGGAATATATATATTCCAGGCCACAGTGACACTAACTCACCTCCTCCCACCAGGCTTCACTTCCCAACATCACACTCAGTTATAAACCCATCAGTGCACTAATCCAGTGCCACATACCCATGATCCAGTATCTCATACCCATGATCCAGTTCCCTCTCAATGCCTTGCCTATGAGCATGTGAGGCTCTGGGGGGGGGGAATCTACATATAAACTACAGCAGGTAGTTATATATTTCTTTCTTTATGAAATTAGTTACAATTCATTAGTGATTAAATGTGATGTTGGGAGGTGAAGTCCAGTTGGAGGAGTGGGTCCCACTGGAGATGTGGCCTTGAAGGGTCTGTCTCCCTCCCTCCTCCTTTGATCACTCTCTGCTTCCTGTCTGGCATGCCATGAGCTCTTTCTCCTCTGCCATGCTTTTCTGACATGCCATCCTGCTTTGGAGCCAGCCAACCATGGACTGAAACCCCTATAGACCATGACCCAAAATGAACTTCTCTTTTAACTTTTGAGTATTGGGCATTTTGTCCCAGCAATGAGAAGGTAACTAAGACAAAACCATTCTGAGTAGCTGCTGAGGTATCCCCTACCCAGATACCAAAATCTGGGGGTGCCCAAGTTTCTTGAATAAAATGTACAAAATTTTCACACAAGCTATACATTACCTCTTACATTCTTTAAGCCACCTCTAGATTCCTAATAATACCCAATGTAAATGCAATGTAAGTAGTTGTTATCCTATATTGTTCAGGAAATAATGAAAAAAGTCAGTATATATTCAGTATAGACACTATGATTTTCTTTTCTTTTCTTTTTTTTTTTTTTGTGGTGCTGGGGATCGAACTCAGGGCCTTGTGCTTGTAAGGCAAGCACTCTAACCACTAAGCTAAATTCCCAGCCCCGACACTATGGTTTTCAAGTATTTTTGATCCACAGTTGATAGAATCTGAAAATGCAGAATCCATGGAGATGGAGGACCAACTGGATCCAGAAACATAAGCAATAGACACTAATGTCTATTGCCACGATAAGGAAGTATGTTTCCATACATTCTCATTCTCATCTCAAACACACAGAATTATTTTTCCCTTGATCTCTCACAGGAAAGCACTAGACTTGCTTTAAGTAAAATGAAAGTAGAGGTGATGTGTGTGTTTTGGGAGCGGAGGCAGAGAACAGCCTGTGTGAGACAAGGGGCCGCTTATCTTCTGAAGGGTGGTGGTGCTAGCACATGTTAGAATGGAACCGCCGTCAGCCTTGGTCCCTGACTGAATAAAACAAGCAGAAATTCTCTTGGGGATCTGTGTGGATGCTCTGAATGAACTAGAGGGAAAGTTGTGCTGTGCCACGGCACCAAGCTTTGAGCATTGTTTATTATCATGGGGGTAAGCTAGCCTCTCTTGACAGATGGCTGTCCTAGCAGTGTTCCACGGCAAGGTGACATTTGGACTGAGATGCAGTATGAAGGGGTTATCCGTGTGTTATCCAGAGGAAAAATGTTCCATAGAGCACAACAAATGCAAAAGCCCAGAGGCAAGACTATGCCTCATGCGTTCAAGGAGACGTGTGACGAGCAGGGAGAGAGGAGGAGGAAAAGGAGGTGAAGCACACGGAGCCCTCGGGGACTAGAGCAGATGGCAGACACTGACAGGTCTTGCAGGGTGGGGAACAGCCACAGGGATAATGCGGGGAAGGCAGGGCAGAGCTCCCATCTGCAGAGGGATAATGGTAGTCGCAGAAGGGATTGGAAGGGGTGGAATTCTGTGTCTCTTTTGAAGGTTGAATCTCGAAATTTTCTTGGCAGATGATTGGATGTGAGATGTGAGGGTAAAAACAAGGTAAAGGGTGATTCCAAGGTCGTCGGCTGGCGGCAAAGGAAATATAGAAGTAGATCATGAAGGTCATAAAAATGGGAAAGGTAGGGAAATTTGGGTCTTACTGATTTGGGGCTTGTGAATAGCAAGTTTTGGGATTGTAGTGAAACGGATGCTGGATACAGATTAATCTGGTGGGTTAGAGAGAGAGACAGTGGTGACAGGTCAGATGAGGGTGCTGACATTAAAAGGGGTCCTGATTAACTCTGAGGGACATTAACTTCCAGGAATGACTCAAACTAAGTGTGATAAAGTTGGAGGTGAGAAAGAAAGTCAAGAAGAGGACAGTGAAGAAGGAGAAGGATGGCACAAAGTACATTCTCCTCGGAACTAAAATTCACTTTGCACTAATGAAAGGCATGGGCAGGTCTGGCTTGCCCTTCTTTTACAGAAAATGTTAGTATCTTTTGGCAATGAGTGAAAAAGAGAAATGAAAGAACAGACGCTCTACGGAGCTCTGCTCCTTTCTTTAGTTTCATGCTGCTTTCGTTTAGATAATGTTTCAGAGGCAAGTATTGGAACAGAGAGATACACAGATCCCCTGTTTTACACTAGAGTAAGCTTGAAGTAAATTGACTATGCTTAACAATAAAGAAATAAGTGGAACTAATCCACTGATAAAAAATATACTTCGACCTTATCAGAGCAGCGATAATAATAATAATCCCTTACCTTTGCAAAATACTGTATGATAGAAATAAAACTACGCTTGAAGATTCAAAACACTGAGGTGTATTTCTGTAGTGCAGAGCACATTTTATTCTTGATATACACTCTAAGGCTTTTATGAAAAGAATAACAACAATGATAATGAAACAACATAAAAAGTACAAGTTGAACATCCCTAAACTGAAGATCTACAGTCCGAAATGCTCCAAAACCCAAAACTTCCTGGTGCTTGTCTATCATAAGAAGAAAATTCTACCCCATGAAACTTTATTTCACATACAAAATTATTAAAGCTTGCCTTTAGGCTATGTTTGTAAAGTCCATATGAAGCATAAATACATTTTGTGTTCAGACTTGGGTCCCATACCCAACATATCTCGCTACGTCTATGTGAATATGCTATATCTGAAAATGGAAGCATTTCTATTCCCAAACATTTTGGATAAGAGATACTCAATCTGTATATACAAATATAAATATACTACTTCTGAGAAATAAAATTTCCTCTGTCATTCCTGGCCTTCTGTCCTGTTAGTGTAAATTCAAATAATTTGAATTAGCAAGTATCCTGTTTTATTTGTAAATGTGATGACTCATGAGTTCATCTATAGAATAAAACCCGAACTTCTTAGATAATCTCAAGGCCCTAACTGCCCGGCCCTGCTTGCCTCTGCAATGTCACTTCGTGCCTTTCCCTTCAATAACTGGACTTCAGCTGCACAATCCTGCTCCCAGCTCCACATACATTCCAAGCTCTGGCCCACACCAGGAACCTCACACATGCTGTTTCCTCTCCAGGGCACCTACTTCTAACTCCTTTTCGTAACCAACTCCTTTACTCACTGGTCAGGTTCAAGGCTAGAAACAGAATCCACACCAGGCTGTCCAAAAAAAGAGACTTTGGTGGTGAGGGCCTAGTTAGTTAGGGAAAGATGCCCAGAGATGGACAACATCAGGAAGCCACCATCACCCCTCGGGCTGAAGGAGTGAGGAGAGGAGGTGGTACCGTCTGCACCTAACATGAGCCGGAACCATGGGGGAGGGGCTTGCAGGAGCTGTCAGTACAGCTGTAGGGAGGGATGCAGCTGTAGGCACAGATATGACATCAAAGCATGCTGCATCTCGATCTCTATTCCTCTGCCCCTCGGTCTTCCATGACCGTCTCTTCATCAGAGCCCACCAGGAAGCCTGAGGGGGAAGGAACAGGCAGAGCATTCCCCAGGGCCTCACTCTCCCCAGGCATGAGCAGAGTAAGGAAAGCCAGAGCTAGGACAATGGCTGGGTGGGCAGGAAACAGAGGTCATCCGGCATCCTGTTCTTCAGTTCATCTCCTCACAAATGTCTTCCTTGACCATTCTGTTGCTTCTAAAGGTTGCTTCTAAAACTTTCAATATATTTCTCATTAGAGCTATAATGATATCTAATTTTTTTTCTTCAGATGCTCTTCCCTCCTAATAGATGGTTTGCATCACGAAAGAAAGGAATGCTATTTTTTTATTACCAGTTAATTGGTGCCAGGCACATAACAAATACTGAAATATCTGTGGAAAGAAGACAGGTACAAAAAAGAAAAGAGGAAAAAAAGGGAAGAGGGAAAGGTTTGGTTAGTTTGTTTCTGGTGCTGGGGATTGAACAGAGTCCTTCTTATGGAGCTACATCCTGAGCTCCATTTTATTTATTTATTTTTATTTTTTATTTTTAAATTTTGAGACAAGGTCTTCCTGAGTCATTGAATTGCCAAGGCTGAGTTCAAACTCTTGATTCTCCTGCCTCAGCCTCCCAGAGTGCTGGGATTACAGGCATGTGCCACCACATAGGGGAAAGTTCTTTTTAAAAAGAGTTATATGAATACAGATATGGATAATTTCAAACTTTTCACCTGCCAGATTTAAAACTGTTAATGGTTCAATGGTTAAAAACCCTAAAAGTCAGAAAAACAATCAGGTTGGGCAAAGATGATAAAAGGCATACATATAGATTGCTTGTCTACTATCACACACTCTTGCATAGATTTACTTCCTTTTATTTCTGTGGCAGTCCTGAAATATGGAAACATCTTCCCCGTTTTCTGTATCCAGGAACTGGGGTGCTGAGCTAGGGGCTCATCAATAGGGCTCAGGTCCTAGGCAGCGTGTAGACCCAGGTGGCGAGGACTGAACACCAGAGTCCTTTGCATTACCTCTTGGGTGCTCTGCCTACTGTGTGGAAAACGTTCAAGACACTGTACACATTTTCTCCCTTTCAGAAGGTTCAGTAGCCTCTCTCAGGATTTTATCTTAAAACAGAATACTCATCTATCTCTTTGTCTACCTAAAAGTAGCTTTTGTGAAAGGTAATTTAGCAAGATGTTTTATTTACAGGGGAGGAACAAAACCCATCAAGATACAAGAATGTTCATCATTGAGAATAAAAGTAGCCGAGTAATAGATTGAATGTTAATTGAGGTAGATGCCTGTGAGAATAATTTGAAGTAATCTGTGAACAATAAAAAGAAGGGAGCGCTCTTTTCCTCCCCAAGCATTCCCCACCTCATACACTTTCTCTCTTGCAATTGCAAGAAAAGGAAAAATTCCATAATGAAAAGCTCTTTGCTGTCCAAAAAGAGACTCTTTCAAACCAACTAACCATTTAAAGTTCTAACTCTTATATGCCATAAAATAAACCGTGTATGAAATATAATTACTTCACTACATTGTCATTAAAGTTCTGAACATGCTTCAAGTATTTATAGTATTCAATAGCCAAAACAAACATTCATCTAGTGTGAAGCCAAGATCAAGATAGACAGGGAATATGACTAGAAGTAATAACTTCTATAGGTAGCAGACTACTATGCATTCTGAAGACAGGTACATACCAGAGCATTTAAACGCTCTATTATCCTTTCCATTCCATTCCAAATTATTCCCTGCCGTATGACACTGATGCTGATTATTAAACACATTATTGTTCTATTTCTTCCCTTTTGAAATATTAGGTTAGTCTAATTTTGACAACAGGGAATTTTCCCAACATAATTTTTATCTGGCATTTTTCGTATAAAATAGCCTACCATTTTCTGTTAGAGTAAATGTCAGCCTGTTGCCTTGCACTGAGAACCCGTGGATCATAAGCACATTATTCAGGAAGGCTGTACTGATTAATTTATTAAGTGATACTATTAGGTTACTTGAGGTTCAAAGAGTTCTGCATTTACTTACTTGAACACCTCTTGCTGACTTTTTATGCTATCTCAAATTAGAAATTTTTAGTTTAAAAAGCACTTTAAAAATTTACTTACCAATTTCTAAATAAGAACTGAGTATTGGAAATACAATTGCTCCAACAGCAAGTCTTTTGCTACGTAAGACATTCCATCTTCACTCTATCTGTTGTTGCTTGCTTACCGTTTCATTAGATTTATAGTTCTCCACACAGAAAAATAAGAATTTCTAGGAACAGGTTTCATTCTTAGTAAGGATAGAGTAGATTATACTTTCCAAAGATGGCTGTACCCATCTACCCCTGATCCTCTCCTCCTCTGAGTGCTATGCCTGTCTCCTTTCCTGGAATCTGGGCAGAGGCTTGGGACTAATTTGACCAATAGACCAATGTAACAGAAGTGATGCCATTTGACTTCGGAGTTTGTGTCATAACAGTGACACAACTTCTGCATTATGTGTTCTATCTTTTCCCCCACCTCTCTCACTCTCTCCCTCTTTCTCTCTGAAATCCAGCCACTTTACTGTTAAGAAGCTCATCCATGTGAGGAAATCACACAAAGAAGCCCACAATGGCCCCAGCCAATAGCCAGCACCAGTCACCAGACATGAGTGAAAAGGCCTTCCGTGGAGTCTCCCAGCTTTTGAACCAGCCTAGATTCACCCAGTGGGGTAGAAATGAACAGTTCCCATTGGGCCTTGGCCAGCCTGAGGCTTCATGAGCAGACTGGCTATTAGGATGGCTCTAAGCTAAGTTTCATATCAGAGTAAGTGTTAACAACAGTATTGGTCACTAATAAGGTTTCTATAAAGGCCGGTTCACTTTTCTTCCAAACATAAACATAACTAAGAACTTCACATTTGATATTTTCTCACATTTCCCTCTTAGAATTTGTAAGCACATAACAATTAGTTTGGGATCAACTTCATAAGACAATTCAGCTCAGGACTGTTTTTTTTTTTTTTTTTTAACAGTGACTAGAATATAATTCATAAGAAAGTTGTTTAAGAGAAACTTCAAACATTTGGCCTAAAACATTTTAGTTTATCTGTCATATTCTTAATGATGAAAGTGTCTTAAACCTTCAAGAAACTAATTTATGCTGTTAGCTCAAAATACTTCCTTTATCAATAAATTTCAAAAGAGCAATCTTAAGCCTGAAGGGCATGTGCTGGCTTTTATGTGTGGGAACTTGGCTGACTAGTTTATAGCAACTCTATCCACATTAGTGTCATCTATGAACCTCTCCATTTGCATTTTGCATTTCTGAGACTCTAATCTGTGCATCTATCCTCCATAGAGTTTTTGGTAATTCTCACTGTCAAATTTAGGAATCATTTCTGAACTTTTCTAGCTGTCAAGTTCTTTTGAGCTCCAATAACTAGAACTTTGTAGAGCTTTCAATTCCTATACAATTCCTTAACAAATGTTTATTGATTGTTAACTCTGTGTCAATTCATTATAGGGATGCATCCGTCAACGAGACACAGACAAGGTCTCTGGTATCATAAAGCTAGCTATCAGGTGGGGAAAAACATGAATTAGATAATAACATAAAGATTTAATTTCAGACCACGGTGAGAACAATGAAGGAAAACCCAGATAGCCATGAGATGAGGTCACAGGGAGAATTGTACTTTCTGTTGTTTTATTCGACAGACTGAACCTAGAAAAGCGCAAACAGAAAGTAATAACTTTTACCTTTCTCACTACTGTACCTTTAAACTGCTTTGTTGAACTGTTCTTCCTTGACCCAGGTTCAAATTTTGGACTGAATCCACAGTTTTTGTCACTCTCAGGTATTTAAATACTCAGAATAGTCTAACATCACAACCTTAATTTTTCATCCAAGTTGAGGTTTATTTTACCTTCTCTCACTGACTGAGCCTCAAAAACCTCCCCCAGGGAAGGTTTCTTTCCCTAGTTGTTTCTTTCTCATTTTCTTTTTCCACCACCTCCTCCCTGCTAGAGGACATTTCTAGGCTTTCTGGTTTGAGTCCTGCTGAACAAAAGCAATGGATTTCTTTTTCTCTCCACTTCCATTGCTTGCTCTGTTGATGTCTTCCACTTTTTGAGGCTAGGTGATGGGACCAGCACAGACCAAGTTCCAGGAAGCAGTGGACAGGGACTTCTAGACTCTTTCCTAATTTACCTAGATAATGGCTCACATAGCACCGTTTCTTCCATGGACCTAGCTTTGTGAAATCGTCACAAGATTTCATTATGGTTCATCTTTGTGGATGTAATTTTTAGCCACAAAGAAGGGTCTAATATTGCTTAGGATGGTGCCCATATTTTACTACACTCCCTCATGTGAACGATTTATAAAAATGTTTTCAAGGCTTATATAATCACATGAAATTTTTCTCAATAGAATGTTTAAGTCAGAATTTTCTTCAAAGTTACACACATAAAAGGATTTGCATCTTCGAACATGCTGTACAAACAGCCTTTACTAAAAACAGTTCCCAATTTACGATGATTCAACTTACAATTTTTTGATTTTTACGAAAGTGCAAAAGCGACAGTCAATCATAGTTCGAATTTCAAATTTGGTTTTGTCCTGGGTTAGCAATTTGCAGTAGGATGCTGTCTTGTAATGTTGGGCAGTGGCAGCAAGCTCCAGGTTCCAGTTGCCATGTGATCAGGAAGGGAAAAAATAGATACTCTAGAAGGCTCTGTTGCTAAGCTGTGGTGTTCAGGATGTTAGGTGTATTGAATGAATTTTCAACTGTGTATTTTCAACTTATAATTGAAAACCTAAGTTCAAAATCCCATTGCAAGTCTAGAAGCATCTGTAGTTACTTATCAGTCAGCCCAGGGATGTCACACTCTGCTGCCTAACCTGAGCAGTGGTGTGTGATCACCCTTCTACTTGATGTGTCCTGTCTAAACTGTGATGAATTGATAAGGTTCTTACCTCCTTTCCAGCATGAAAAATATTTTTATGACTGTAGCTCCAAACTGAAAAATAGGTTCCCCTCTGAGCAGAAACATGAATGTTGCTATGCTTGCTGGTTAATTCTATTAAGGATTTGCCCAGGCTGCCAGTTCATTTACACCCACTCTAACATGACTTGAATTTTAAGGTTCAGTGTGTCCCAGAAAATATCCTCTGAGATGCTTATTGAAAAATGATTCCAAGGTGAGGTTCTTTGGATAGTACTGGTTTGTGTATGAGACCCTTGGAAGTCCTGATTTGCACTTCAGAGACTTAAGGCTCAGGAAAGGCCTTCAGTAAAGACACTTAGCTTACTCTAAAATTTCCTCAACTTAATTTGAGCTGACAATTTTACTCATTTTATATTTCCAAAATACCTATTATGCTCTTCAGGGGCTAGTCTCCCACTGGGAACACTGGTGTAGGCTTGATGGTAAAAAGTAGTCTTATGAAGACTTTCATCTAAACATCGCAGCATTGCTGGGGTGTTTTCGGAAACTAGAATTTAATTTTACAAAAGAAGAAACAGATTCTTCACATTGTTAAGTAAAAAACCAGAACCAACTTACATGTTGCCACCATGGGTATAATCATGCTGCAGGTTGAGCAAAGTGCTGATGTGGCACCATGTTTCTAAGATATATGAAATTAGTCTGCTCGAAAAGAAAAATTGCAGTCTCCTGGATCTCTCTGTCTCCCTTTCTGCCTTTCTCTCTCTCTCTCTCTGTGTGTGTGTGTGTGTATTTGTGTGTGCACATGTGCTTTTATTTTGGGTGCACAGCCTTGAGTTGAACTCAAGTAAGGTTCTGAAAAGATGAAGAGAGTGCAGTTCAATGCATGGTGCTATGGCCTGTATCTAGATGTCTATGCAAAGCCTCATGCATTCATAGGTTGGGCATTTTGAAGGTGCTTGGATCAGGGTGTGTGGTGCTGGGCATTTTGAAGGTGCTTGGATCAGGGTGTGTGGTGCTGGGCATTTTGAAGGTGCTTGGATCAGGGTGTGTGGTGCTGAGATTAAGAGTGTGATGTTGGGCTCTGCCTGCCCCACCCTGAGTGTGGGTGCCACCACCCAAAATGCAGGTAGCCTGAGTGGAATGTAAAGGAACCGAAAGAAGCTGATTTTCTACTTTTCTGCTTCTTCTGTTGCTTGCTGATTTGCTGCCTCTTGCCTGCTTGCCATGGACTATTTCACCTCTGCGATGCCCTCTCCCTGCCAACCTGCCTTGGAATCGGGGAACTATAGACTGAAACCTCTTCAAACTGTAAACGGAGATAAACCTTTCTTCCTTTAACTGTGACTGTTGGGCATTTTGTTTCAGCAACAAGAAAAGTACTAAGACAGATTTTGGTACTGGGAATGGTGTTGGTGCTGTGACTGTACCTGACCACGTGATTCAGGAGCCTTTGGAACTTTCTTGTGAGAAGAGTTTGGAAAGGTTTGGAGATGCCAGCTGAAGAAGCAGCCTCGAAATGATTTAAACTGTACTTGATGAGAGATTCTGGTCAGAGTGCAGAGGACCAGAATGCTGACGGAAATGCTGCAGATAAACACCAGGCTCGGGAGGTTTCTGCTGGGAAGAAGGATTTCACTGGCTGTTGGACTCCAGACCCTGCGTGTTCTGCTTCGGTAGAAAGCTTTTCTGCATTTTGCTTGTGTCCAGAGACTTGGCCTGAGACTGAGATTAAGGGCAGCAGATTAGTTAATCTTGAGGAAGAAATTTCAAGACAGTCTAATGTTGAAGTGGTGGTTTGGTTAATGTTGGGGGCTTTTAGCTGGATCTATGTTGAGAATCAAGGGCAAACAGCACAGCAGACTGATTTAAAACATTTCGAATTTGCACAGAACGATTTAAAACATTTGGAGTTTGGAAGCTCCAGTAAAGTTATGGTCTACAAAGATGGAGCAGAGGAGAACTTGGTTGTAGAAAATGAACAGGACAGTAGAAAAGATGGCCTGAAAACATCACAAGAACCAACAGAAGAGCACCCTTTGCAACCTCAAAATTGCAAGGGTGAAAGACTGCTTGAGAAGAGCTCCCCAGAGCACCATGTTCCAGATTGGCAGGAGCCTATAGAATTTGTTCCTTAGGAATACCTCCATAGTGCTCAGCAATCTAGGCACTTGACCTCTATGGCCAAGAAGGAAAGAAGCCAGCAGACTCTGGAATCATCCACACCATGCTAATTTAGGTGCATGCAGAATGCAAAAGTTGTGGAGTCAGGAAGGTTTCCACCCAGATTTCAGAAGGCCTAGGAGGCCAGGCAGTGTGCCCCTGAGAGGCTAGTGTGTGAAGCTGTGAGTGTAAGCTGAAGATGTAGTGGAGACCCCAGAAGGTTAGAGAAACCAAGAACCTGGGTCATCTGAGGAAAGCTGCAAGGAGTGAGCAAAGCTGGGCTCATTAGAGAAGTCCTGAGAGCTACAACCACATACAGTGCCATAGGAGTGCATCCACCCAAGATCTTTGGAGTTCACATCTTGACAAAGATTGCCCCAGATTATGGACATGGAACTACTAAATTTAAAGTTTGCCCTGATGAATTTTGGTCTTTGGTCCTATTCCTTTCTATCACCCTATTTCTGCCTTTCGGAATGGTAATGTTTATCTTGTGCCATTGTGTGTTGGAAGTGTTTAACTTTATTTACATTTGTACAGGAGCTCAAAGCTAAGAGGAGACTTTGGACTTGGACTTTTCAGCAATGCTGAAAGTGTTAGGACTTCGGCAACTCTTAGAGATGGACTAAATGCCTTTTTCATAAAGGGATGTGCATGAGTGTTTGGGGGCCGGGAGTGGAATGTTATGGCTTGTATCTAGATGTTCCCCACAGCCTCATGTGGTCATAGGTAGAGAGTTTTGAAGGTGGCTGGATTAGCATTTGTGGTGCTGGTATTAAGGAGGCGATGCTTGGGTTAAGAGTATGATGCTAGGATTAAAGTGCCTCACCCCAAAAGGTGGGTACCCTGAATAAAATACAAACTGCTCTGCTACTTTGCTGCTGCTTCTGCTACAGTGCACCTTTGCCATGCCGCCCAGCCTTGGAGCCAAGAGACTATGGACTGAAACTTCTACACACTGTTTTTGGAATAAACCTTTCTTCCTTCAAGTTGGGCCATTGGGTATTTTGTTTCAGCAATGAGAAAAGTAACTAAGACACGTGGCTTGTTGGATAGTAAAGTTCTCAAGTCCAATTTCTCAAACCTGTGCACTCAGAGCCTTTAACATCAAAGAAATCATCCTGTTTTGTGGCCTGAGAAATAGAAGGTCTATTGGTTTGAGCACAAGCCCAGAAACACAGATTCTGGTACTAATCCAGCACTCACAGAATTTAAGAAATGTTAAGGATGGAACCTATTTCACTAATTTGAATGTCAATCAGAGAAAGCAAGCCATTGGCTTCTATTTCCATTTTCTTTTATGCATGAGAACCATGGGGCCACATCAAATCCTGCCTTCTTTTATACATGTAGTCCCAGCTGGATGCGACCTCACCAGGCATCCATGGCAGAGTTTTCATGTGTAAGCAGTAACTGCTAATGGGCCATGTGGTTTTAAAGGTTTTTCCATGTCAGTCAGCAACCACAATGCCTGACTTCTGTTGCAGCTTATTAATAGGCCAACATCTTGTTAAGTTGGAAATTTCCTCCGTATAATCTTTCCAGAGCTTCTGCTGATGGAGCTTTAGCATTCCAATTGTTTTTTTTTATGACTTTAAGTGATCTTTCAGCACAGCTTCATTGCTTTCATAGCCAAAAGCTGTTCAGAATGGAGCTATTTTACCCAAATCCATGTCTGATGAATATGCTTACATGCTATTTATGTAGGAATTTTAGCAGGGAGAGGCATGTTTTCATTATTTCTAACCATATTTGAATGGTTCATAGAAATTAAAGAGTAAAGATTTCTGTGATGCTTTTTATTCTTCACTAGGTTCTATATACATTTATAGATCTGAAGGATGTGGTGTAGATTCCAGTTGAACCTCATAAAACATCAGGTTAAATTCTGATTTTGTTTGACCCTTGTGTCTAGTTACCCAATGTGGGGAAATGGAGTATATTGTTAGCTTAGCCTAAGGTATTCTGACACCAGAGCAATTGGGCAAATAAAAATATCTAACTGATACTTTTGAAAGAAGAAAGATTTTCTTTTGATTAGGATGCTAACAAAGCATGTATGTTGCTGCTAAAATAGACCTGAGTCTCCTGGACAACTAGCTCTTGAGCCCAGGTGCCTGGCCACTCCACTCCACTCCACTCACTTCTTCTCTTGTTTAACAAATCCCTTCCTTCTTTTTTCCATTCAAGACCAAGCTCCAAGTCATTATACATAAAATATAGTTTCTATCTAATTATAATTAGATTTAAAATGTGCTGCAAATATTTGCTGTTGTATGGAAAATGACTTGTCCAAAGTCACAGATTTATTAGATGGCAAAGCCAAAATAATTCTCAGTTTAGTGTTTTTTCCACTCTACCATTCTGCTCTCCTGTTGAGGAAATCCTGGAAAATGAAGCACAAAAGTGGGTGAAGAAAGATTTGTATAGCAGAAGGGGTACTGCCCTGGACCTCAGAACACATGTAGAGGATCAAGAATTGTAGTAACTGTGTGTGTCTCTAGATGGAAAACGCAAACCCACTGGGGTGGTGGTGGGACGTGAAACTGTTTACATTAAGTGGACATTTAAATGAAATATAAAAGTCCGTATTTCTTTATTTAAGAAATTGTAATCAAGGGTTGGGGATTTAATTCAGTGGCAGAGCACTTGCCTAGCAAGTGCAAAACCCTGAATTTAATCCCCAGTACCCACCCAAAAATCGTAATCAAAAGTGCTCTGAAAAAAGAAAAAGTGCTCTGAAAAATGGAAATTTTTTGTTGGTTTTCAGAAAAACCATCACTTATCATTTGATAACAGCTGAACTGAATCAACACTAGAAAGGCTATAACAATATTTTTTCTCCTTTGTGTGACTACTCATACTTCATAGTAATATTAATATGTTTGATTTTATGGTGCTCATGCTGTGCCCCTCAAATTGTTCTATAGTATAGTACACTGTTGCTGTGTTTTTTCAAAAAATTGAAAAAATCTAATTTTAAAATTTATCTGGTCCTAAAGCTTTTGAATAAGATTATAAACCTGTCCTTTTTCAAATGTTTTTACAAAAAAAAAAAATGTTCATTAAGACTAGTCAGAAAACTAGAAAAAAATATAAGGAAGAAAGTTAAAAGATTATTCTGAATAATAGCACCCAGAAATAATCACTGTATACATCTACTGAACATTATCTGTTATTTCTTTATGCATTTATTTGGACAGCAAGATGGTTAAGCATAATTTTCTAAAATAAGATCATACTGTAGAGTAGAAGGTATTTCTTCATTATGAGTGCCATTAGTTCTAAAATATTTCTCTAACTTTGAAGAATAATAATGAAAAACAACATGAAATTAGAGTCATGATGTGGGTACGTATTTAGAAACATGTTTCAATTCTGGACTATATCAATTGACTTCCCACTATAAGAAAATTAATCCTCTTATTCTCATCCTAATCCCCTTTGTGTTTCTCAGTTTTACATATACATTCTGTTCTGTCCTCATAATTCTCTGAGTTCTAAATTGATAAATAGATTTCATGCTGACCATGAAGCTTTTACTTTATTCTCCCTGATTTTCTTTTAAATTTTGATTTATTTGTGGTTGAAAAGATATTTGTCCTCATGTTTCTCAAGTTTCAAATATCTGTATCATACTTCTGTACTTCCTTCAAATAACAACTTGGCTGAATAAAAAATTCTTGAATTTCACTTAAAAAACTAGTAACAAAATTTGTGTGTATCTTTGGGCATTTAATGTAATTTAAAGGGATTTGATTTTTTAAGTTTTGTAAATAACTTGAGTTTTCTATAGAGATTCCATGAGATCCTTTGTCATTTAATTTCACCAACTGTATTATTTACCCGTCTAAAGTCAATGGTTTGCAAGAGAGCAGATTTAATACAGGATATCTACACATTACAACATTACACATGCAAGCCAAATGCAGGAAGAGTACAGAAGGTCTGTCTATACACTGGAGACCTGGAAGATCCAATCAAGGGCTGAGAGCCCACGGCACTGTCTCACGTATGTCTGTGTCTGCACTAGAAGGCTGAAGAAATCTATACTGAAGCCAGTGAATGACACTCACAGCAGAGATGAAAGCCAGAGCTCCCCGGAAGTGAACAGCAGCCATCCCCGAAAACAGCAAGGCCCTGAGCTCCTTCTGCAAGGAGAACAGCTGAGTTCCTCTCTGGCGAACCAACTGCAAAAGAGCTTCTCCTGGGAAACAGCCGGCCCCTGTCTTCTGCTCCCGTTCTCTTTCATGTTGTGTCGGCAACAATCCTCAAGTGGATCCCCTACACCCAGAACCTCACCAACTCAGTTTAGCTGACCACAATAAGTTGACCACAAAAAGTCCACCACAATCCACCCCTGGTAACTTGATAACCAGACACATTTCTCTAAACCATAGTCTCCAGTGGCAGATTGGTAGAGAGTTAACATGTCTTGGTCTGCTCAGATTTGTATTAACAATGCAATTCTTATTGCACTCATTCCCATATCAGAAACAAATATTCAAAGGGCTCTCAAGATGGATTACATACAAGTGTCCAAAAATTACGAATATACATATACATACATAACAACTCCACTCTGTCTCTCTTGCTTGTTCTAAAACAATAAATAGTTTACAAAGTACAGTATACCAATACAGTATATCTGCATTAAAAAAATATGGCTTCAATTTTAAAACTCTTTGGTTTCCATAAACTTTAACAGAGCACAGCAACACTAAGAAATGCCCCAAAGGATCTCCTGCACCCCAAATACACTCCCACCCTTAATCCCAGCACCCTTAATCCTAGTATCACATCCTTGATCCCAGCAGAACTATGCCAAACTGGTGGACTAACTTAGTATTCACATACTCTAGATCCAGCCACCTCTGCAAACGCCCCTCCTATGACCACATGAGGCTTTGGGGGGACATCTAAACACAAGCCATAATACCAACTTTTCAAAGATTTGCGACTTTTTATTTTAAGGACAGTTTATGACAATATTTTGAATCTATGTACTCTTTGTTGTGTTGTTGTTGTTATTAGTATTATTTATTATTATTATTGGTGCTGGGGACTGAACTCAGGGCCTTGTGCTTGCTAGACAAACACTCTAACCACTAAGCTAAATCCCCAGTCCTGTTGTGTTATTATTTTGAGAAGCGTCATTTAGATAATGTTGGAACTTTTTGTCTCTAATATCTAGAATCTTATTTCTAATCTCTTGCCCTATTTTTCAGTATTATTTTATGTGACTTTGTCTTGTTTTCCAAGCATATTACTGGTTTCAGTCGTATTTTTTCTGCTAGTTGTTTCTTATATGGTTTTCAGGCCTATCATACTTTTTATTTTTCTCTTCTATGTCTTTCCTGAGTTCTGCCCACTCACTTTTCATCTTCTGTCATTTCATTATCTTTTCCCTGAGTTCTTATAACTCTTCTTTGAACTATCTCTTAAGAAAAGAAAAAGATGGTGCCTTAAATTCCTTTTAAACAAGTAATTTGTCTCAGATGTATGCATTTTTTACTTGACAAACTCCAGGCTGCTTCCAGGACAGCCACCTGTCCTAGCTGCACAATTAACATGACCTAAAGCTCCACTTTAACCTGACATGCTGGTTGAGTAGATGCATTTGTAGCTCTTCTCCTGGAGGCACAGGCAAACTGTTTCGCTGGTCACCAAAGTGCATCTGATTTGGCTTGAGGTGAGAGAAGTAAGCTCCTTTTCTCCACCATGGCAGAGTGAGGGTGAGAATGTGTTGTGCAGGTGGAGGAAAGAAATATATTACCGGTGGGCACTTTGTTCCAGAGACAATCTCTCTCACTTGAATTCCTACCTGTTTAATCCCTCTGTGGTGGTGTTGGGTACAGAGAGGCAAATCCAGTTTTCTGCCCTGCCTTTTGCAAATTCTGCCCTTGTCACCTGGTACCTCACTTTGGAAATATTGGGGGATCTGACTGTTTGATGCCTCTGCTAACACTGAGCAGCAAACTTTTCCACATTGACATTATATTACACTTACTTTTACAAGCACTTACTTCATGCCTAAGGTCTGAGGAGGTTTGTTCCAACTCTCAGAATCCTTCCTAGTTTTGGTGCAAATTTCATAGAATTTGGCAAATATTCTTTAGGGTTTGTGGTTTGATGTCATAACTGTTTTGTTTTTTTTTTTTCCCAGAGAAGCAGTAGTTTGACTCTATTTTTTCATTCATGTGGTTGGTTATGATGGATTCCACGGCAAAGGACATGGGGAAGTGCTCCATTATTTTTAACCAGAAGCCTGTATTTTTTAAAAATTTTATTTTATTTTAATGGTACATTTTAGATGTACATAGTGATAACATTCATCATAGGAGATTTGTACCTGTACATAATATATCTTGTTGCTTCTTTTTTTTCATTCCCCTCCCCTCTCTTCACCCCCTCCTCCCTCCTTATTACAAAAGTTTTGTTTCCATTTTTCCTTCCAATTCTTATTTCTCTTGTCCCTCTGTTCCTTTCCCTCTTCTGCTCTCTTGTTCCCTTTACTATTTGGACATTTTCTTCCCTTTTCCAATATAATACATTTTAGTCTTTATTTACACTTTCAGTTTCTCACACCAGAGAAACAATGCAGTGTTTAAACACGTGTGTCCGATTTATTTCACTTAAGAGTATGGTCTCAAAATGCATCCATTTACCTGGAAATATCTCAAGCTTATCATTCTTTATAGCAGAGTAGTACTCCATTGTATAAAAAACCACATTTTCTTTATCCATTCTGCTGTTGATGGGCATTTGGGCTGTTTCCAAGATTTAGCTATTACAAACTGTGCTGCTATAAACATGGGTGTGCATATATCACTGCAGTATGATGCTTTCAATTCTTTTGGAATTAAAGTGGAATAGCTGGGTCAAATGGAATCTCTAGTCCTAGTTCCCTGAGGAATCTCCACACTGATTTCCATAGTGGTTGCACCAGTCTACATTCCCACCAAGAGCGGAGAAGGGTTCCTTTTTCTCCACAGCCCCTCCAGCATTTGTTATTGGCTGATTTGTTGATAATAGCCATTGTTTTTGGAGTGAGGAGGAATCTCAGGGTTGTTTTAATTTGCATTTCTCGAATGACCAGTGATGTCAAACATTTTTTCATATGTTTATTTGCTGTTTCCACTTCTTCATCTGAGAAGTGTCTATTCATTTCAGTTGCCCACTTTTGAACTGGGTCTTTAAATTTGGGAGGTCTGATTTTTTTTGAGTTCTTTATATATTTGAGATGTTAGTCTTTTGTCAGAGGAATAGCTGGCAAAAATTTTTTCCCACTCTGTGGAATGCCTCTTCACTCTGTTGGTAGTTTCTTTTGCTGTGCAAAAGCTTTTTAATAAGATCAGATCCCAGTTGTTGATTCTTTGTGATATTTCCTGGGCAATTGGGGATTTGTTCATAAAGTCCTTGCCTACACCTATTCTATCTTCCAATAGATTTAGTGTTTCTGTTTTGATATTTAGATCTTTGATCCACTTTGATTTTAGCTTAATGCATGCCAAAAGATATGGGTCTAGTTTTAACCTTTGGCATGTGAAGAGCCAGTTTTTCCAGCACCATTTATTAAAGAGGCTGTCTTTCTTCCAGTGAGGTTGTTTGGCCCCTTTGTCAAAGATAAGGTGACTGAGAGTGTTTGGACCTGTTTCTTCATCTTCTAATCTGTTCCATTGGTCCTAGGGTCTGTTTTTGTGCCAGTACCATGCTGTTTTTATTACAGTAGCTGTGTAGTATAGTTTTAGGTCAGAGATTGTGATGGCCCCTGCTTTGCTTTTGTTGCTTAGAATTACTTTTGCTATTCTAGGTTTCTTTTGGTTCCAAATGAATTTTAGGATTGTCTTCTCTAATTCTGTGACATATGCTATTGGTAGTTTAATTGGGATTGCATTAAATCTGTATAACAATTTTGGGAGTGTGGCCATTTTCACTGTATTGGTTCTTCCTACCCAGGAGAAAGGGATATCTTTCCATTTTCTGATATCTTCTTCAATCTCTTTTTTCAAAGACTGTAGTTTTCATTGTATAGATCTTTAATTTCCTTCATTTGATTGGTTCCTAGGTACTTCATTTTTGTAGATGCTATTGTGAAAGGTGTTGTTTCCCTAATTTCTCTCTCAGTGAGTCTGTTGTTTGTATACAGGAATGCTATTGACTTCTGAGTGTTGACTTTGTATCCAGCTATGCTGCTGAATTTGGTTATTAAATCTAGAAGTCTTTTGGTGGAGTTTTTGGGGTCGTCTATATAGAGTATCATGTCATCTGCAAATAATGATAATTTAACTTCTTCTTTTCCTATTCTTATTCCTTTTATTTCTTTCTCTTGTCTAATCGCTCTGGCTGATGTTTCCAGAACTATATTGAATAAGAGTGGTAAGAGCAGACATCCTTGTCTTGTTCTGGATTTTAAAGTGAAAGCTTTTAGTTTTTGACCATTTAGTATAATGTTGGCTGTTGGTTTGTCATAGATGGCTTTTATCAGATTGAGATAAAGACCATCTATGCCAATTTTCTGCAGGGCTTTTGTCATGGACGGGTGTTGGACCTTGTCAAATGCTTTTTCTGCATCTATTGAGATGATCATATGGTTTTTGTCCTTGGCTCTGTTAATATGATTTGTCACATTTATTGATTTGCATATGTTGAACCATCCCTGCATCCCTGGAATGAATCCTACTTGGTCATAGTGTATAATCTTCTTGATAATTTGTTGTATTCTGTTTGCCAGTATCTTACTGAGGATTTTTGCATCTATGTTCATCAATGAGATTGGCCTATAGTTCTCTTTTTTTGTTGGATCCCTCTCTGGCTTTGGTATCAGGGTAATGCTTGGTTCCAGGAATGAATTTGGGAGTATTGCTTCTGTTCCAATTTCGTTAAAGAGTTTGAGAATTAGTGGCATTAAATCACTTCTAAATTTCTTGTAGAATTCAGCAGCAAATCCATCAGGACCTGGGCTTTTCTTTGTTGGTATGTTTTTAATGACCTCTTCAATTTCAGTGGCTGATATTGGGCTATTTAGAGTTTTTATATCTTCTTGATTCAGTTTTGGTAATTCATATGTATCTAGGAATTTGTCTACTTCTTCTGTATTTTTGATCTTATTAGAATATAGGTTCTCAAAGTAGGTATTGATGATCTTTTGGATTTCTGCAGGATCTGTTGTGATTTCACCCTTTCATTCCTAATTGTATGAATTTGGGTCTTTTCTTTCCTTTTTTAAATAAGGTTGGCTAAGGATTTGTCAATTTTATTTAATTTTTTAAAGAATCAACTCTTTGATTCATTGATTCTTTGTATTGTTTCCTTAGTTTCTATTGCATTAATTTCAGCTCTGATCTTTATAATGTTATCCCTTGTACAAGCTTTGGGTTTGAGTTGCTCTTCTTTTTCTAGAAGCTCAAGGTTCAACATTAGATTGTTTATTTGAGCTTGTTCTGTTTTTCTGATATGGGAGTTCAATGCTATAAATTTCCCTGGTAGAACTGCTTTCATTGTGTCCCGTAAATTTCGGTAGGTTTTATTGGCATTATCATTCGATTGTAGAAACTCTTTAATTTCATCTGTGACCCACCTATTGTTCAGGAGGGTGCTATTTAATTTTCATGTATTTCTGGAGTTTCTGTGTTTCCTTTTGCTGTTTATTTCTGGTTTCAATGCACTATGGTCTGATAGTATGCATGGGATAATTTTGATTCCTTTGCATTTACTTAAGCATGTTCTATGAGCTAGTATGTGGTCTGTTTTGGAGAAAGTCCCATGGGCAGCTGAGAAGAATGTGTATTCTGATGTCATGGGGTGGGATACTCTGTATACATCCACTAGGTCTATTTGTTCAAGAGTTTAGTTTACTTCCGATATTTCCCTGTTTACTTTTTGTCTAGTTGATCTGTCTATAAAGTCCCCCATTAGAATCGTATTGGTGCTTATTTGGTTTTTCAAGTCCATCAATATTTGTTGTATGTAGTTAGGCACACTGGTATTTGGTGCATATATATTTATGACTATCATCTCTTCTTCTTGAATTGTTCCCTTTACGAGGATGTAGTGACCTTCTTTGTCTTTCTTAATGAGTCTGAGCTTGAAATCCACTCTGTCTACAAATAGAATGGCTACCCCTGCTTTTTTCTGGGTTCCTGTCACATGAAGTATTGTTTTCCATCCTTTGACTTCAGGCTATGAATTTCTTTTTGAATTAAATGTGTTTCTTGTATGCATCATATTGCTGGGTCTTGCTTCTTGACCCAGTCTGCCAGTCTGTTTCTTTTGATTGGCGAGTTGAGACCATTTACATTGATGGTTATAACTGACATATGTTGACTTATTCTTGTCATACTGTTTACCTGTTGTTGGCTCCCTAGTTTTCCCTTCTGTTTAATTACTTGCCTTGCCTGGAGGATTCATTCTGTTGTGATTCCGGGAGTTGTAGTCCTCATTTTCTCTTTCCAGAATGTCCTTCAGAATATTTTGGAGTGCTGGTTTGGTGGTCATGAATTTCTTCAGGTGTTCTTTGTCATGGAAGTATCTTACTTCTGCATCAATTTTGAAAGACAGTTTTACTGGGCACATCAATCTGGGCTGAAAGTTTTTGTCTTTTAGGGCTTGAAATACTTCACTCCAAGCGCTCCTTGACTTGAGGGTTTGTGTTGAGAAGTCTGCTGTTATTCCGATGGGCTTTCCTTGATAGGTTATTTGTTTCTTTTCTCTAACAGATTTCAATATTCTATTCCTGTGTTGAATTTCTGGGATCTTGACTGTTATATGCCTTGGGGTAGATTTTTGTTGATCATGGCTAATTGGAGTTCTATATGCCTCATTTATCTGTATGTCTAGTTCTTTTTCCATACTTGGGAAGTTTTCTTCCATTACTTCTGTGAACAGGTTTCTTATGTGATTTGTGCTATCTCCTTTTTCACTGACTCCTATCAGTCTCATGTTGTTTTTCTTTGTGTCATCTAGCAGCTGTCGTATTGATTTTTCATGGTCCCTTACCATTTTGAAGAACTCTTTCTTTTCTTGATCATTAATTCCAATCTTGTCTTCTATATCTGAGATTCTCTCTTCAAGTTATTTCAGTAGCTGATACTTTCAATGGAATTTTTAATCTCCTGGACATCTGTTTGAATCTGTTTCATGAATTCCTTTCTTTCCTGTGTTGGGCATTTATGGTTTCCATCATTTTCCTAAGCTCTTCTATTTTTTTTTTTATCTGTATCTGCTCTAGAGTCACTAATCATGTCTTTCATTCTGGAAATGATTTCTGTTTTGATGTTTTCTAGAGCCTCATTCATCTTCTTTGTTACTTCTGCTGTTACTGCTTCCAAAAGTCTGGGTGGGAAGCTTTCAGATTGTTCCACTTCATTGCCCCCGGGTTTGCTTTTGGTGAGCTGGAGGTATGGGGTTGCATCTTATTTGTGTGTCTTGTCATTTCCTATTTTTATCTCTTTAGTTTAGTTCCTGGGTTGATGCTTATAAATTGCCTGTGGCAGGTATCTTTTTTTGTTAGTTTTGAGAACCTTTTGGAAATGACTGCTTCCTCAGAGGTGTCTTGCAGGTGTAGCTGGTTTTTATGTTATGAGTCCATTGCAAGATCTTGCCTCCTCAATTTATTCGGGCTGAGAAGTTTCTGTCTATTTGGACAGCCCTTAATTCTTTGACTGTGGCCTATAGTGTTATTTGTGACCCTCTGCCAATCTTAGTCTTGGCATGCAAGGAAGAACTGAGTAGAACAATTCTGCCACCTTGGCTAAAGTAGTACAATCAGCAACAATAATAACATAAGACACAGTCTAGAAAATAACAAACTGTAGTAACTATTGATCTGCTGCCTTAAATCATATGAACTAGATTTGTGGTTATATAACAATATCCAAAATAAACCAGAAACTTGTATGCAGTAAATATGCCCTCAATACAGTGATTTTACTTTCAGGGGAGAAAATTCAAAAGAGATTAGGAGGAAAGGATAGAGAAATAGAAGAAGAGAAAGAGATGAGAAGCAAAGTTGGAAACCAGAGGGAAATTACACAAACTTTGGGGAACCGGTAAAGAAAACAGGAGGAAAGAAGAGAAGGAAGAAGTGAAAACAAGGAAAGAGCAAAAAAAAACCAGCAAAGAACTAGAAAGTCACTTTCCTATAAAAACAAAAAAAACAAAAAACAAAAAAACAAAACAAACTAAGAAAAAGAAGAGCATAGAGGGGAAAAAATATTTTTAAAAAAATCCCCTTCCAGGTGTGTCTCTGCTGTCATGGTTAGACAGAGTAGACAAGCCCTGGTCCTTGGTGATTAATCCCAGCAGTAGATTTCAGCAGGGTAGTGAGTGTTCCCAGCTGGGTTCAGTAGCAAGGCCTCACCAATTCCATTGAAGTTCAGCTTGATCACTGCCTGTGGGGTTGAAACCCAATCTCTTCAACTGGAGACACACTCTGTGTCTCCCACAGGCTTGGACTCAGTTCCCTGCCAGTCTGAACTTGGCTCCTTTCCCTCCTGCCAATTTGAGTTTGAACTCTGCTCTGCCTTGCCCCACCTTGCCCCAGCAACAAAAACTGCTAGCAGCTTTTCTGAGTTCTGAACTCAGCCCCTTTCCAAGATGGTAATCGGCCGATCGCCACCCTCTCTTGGGGGCCGCCTGAGATCAGATGACTCAGGTAACTCACCAGCCACTGCAGTCTTCAGTGTCCACTGTTCCGCTCCATTTGTGTGTCTTTACGTGGAGGTCTCTGGGGTCTCCAGTAGTCACCATGCACCTGCAGGCTCAAACTGCATCACTTGCACCAAGAGCTGGGGCCTCACGTTGGGGCCATGAGCCGGGCTGTGCTTTGGGAGTGTGCAGGGCTGTGAGCTGCTGCTACGACCCCAGCTGTGACCCCAGCCACAAGCTGCTGCCATGAGCCGGGCCATGACCCAGGGCTGTGACCCAGGGCTGTGATCCAGGGGCTGCAAGGTGGGGCTGTGAGCCAGGGCCACGAGCCGGAGCTCTGGGAGAAAGCGTCGTCTGTCCATCACCTTTTTCTTCTGGGCTGATCTCTCCTTTTGCTTTCCCCTTGGGCTTCAACTCTCACTCCAGATCCCTGCTGGGTCCTGAGAACATGCTTCTCTCCTTCTTCTCTTCCCTAAATTACTATTTTCCAGTATCTGGACAACAAATCTTGGAGAGGCTCTTACTCTGATTCTCTCTGCTCCTCTCTGCTCCATCATCTTCCCGGAAGTCCCAGAATACTGTATTTTTATGGTGGTCTTATTGTATATATTCTCTGAGGTTTTGCAATGGGAGAAAATCCTAGTGTTGCATTTAAATATGATCAATTATGCTGATTTGTAAGTGAAATTCCTTTAGCTTCAAGTCATAACACTATAGGTGGCTTACTTAATACTCATTCCAAGTCCCCCATGTGTCCCTTACTCCATATGACTTCTGTTGGCAGTAGAAGAAAAAAGATATGCATTCATTAAATAAAAGCAGAATGATTTGGGGTGTAACTTTGTACTCAAGTTGCTTCTTGATAATTACTTAACTAACCCATTAAAATCTGTTCTTTGTTAAATCTGTGGCTCCTATTGCTCTCACAGGATTGTGTAATTTACCTTCTATTGATTCTCTTTAAAGATTTAGTAAATAATTGGGTATTGTATGGTTTGATTAGATAGATGTTTTAATAAAACACACCCCAAACCAAACTCCAAATATTTCCACTAAACTTCATTTTTCCCATTAGTCCAACCTAAATTTTAGTGTGTTCTTTACTTCTCTCTCACTACACTTACAGATTCCTCCACAATTCCTGTTGGTTCTATCTTCATGAATGTATTAGCATCCTAGGGCTGCTGTAACAAAATATCACAGACAAAACAACAAATATTTATTCTCTACCAGTTTTGGAGGCTGGGGTCCTGAGAGTGTTGGCAGGGCCAAGTTCCCCCACTGCCCTTGTGGGATCTAGGAAAGAAGCCTTCCTTCATTCTTGGTCTTTCCAAGGAAAGAAGCCACCTTGGTTTTTCTGGCCTTGCATTACTCCTATCTCTGATTATGTCTTCATGTGGTGTCTGTTCTATTCTGACTTTCTGTGGCTTTCTTGTAAAAGCAAGAGGCACTATCCAAAATTAAGACTGTGCTCTGGCACTTAAAATCATTCTTCTCTATGTTATTTCTTTTGTATTATTAGTTATTGTTTGAGATACATAAAATTTGTCTTCTTTATTACATGTCGGAACTACTGGAATGAGAACTCCCACAGGCGACTAATTATGTTTGCTTGTTCACTATCGTATAGCCAGTCTCTAGACGTGTACCTAGAGCACTCAGTGGGTTTGTCCACAATGAGTGAATGCCCATGTCACAAATATAAATGTCAGCAATCATATGCGTGGCAACAGAAGAGTGGTTGAAAGACACTCTTACATCATGTTTCATGTAGGACAGCACAGACATTAATTAATTTTCAAGGTTCCTTTGAAATGATCAATAAGCTGCCATGCTTGTTCTTGATTATTCCTCATGCCTCACTTGAGATGCAGTTTTACCACTGGGCCTATGGGGACCATGGATTAGTGGATTAGGGAACGAGTTTCTTTGCCCACAATCGTAAAGAGCCTGTTCTTGGAAAACAAGAAAAGTGAGTGTGATAGGGAACGTCTTTCTTTCCTACATGACAGCCAATTACACATTAAGAGGGCTTCCCATCCTCAGAGTAGCTAGGCAGTATACTCCCAAAGAAAACAGTCACCCTTAGAGTTTACCTCATCATCTTCAGGTATGGAGAGCAGCTTTAATAGAAGGGGGCACAGTTTGACATTCCTTGATGACTAAGGAAAAGAAGCTGCTAGTGGATACACGTGATTTACTTCTAGCTATCTCAAGGGCAGGATGAAGGAGGAGAAAACAAGATTAATTAGATAAGCAGAGGGCGAATAAGCCATTTAATCAAGTACCTACACCATGAAACACATAGCTCTTCTAAGAGACACCATTATCTTTAATGGAGTTCTTTAGAGTATCTTCAATTTTTCTAATGAAGACAGAAAATCTCATCTTTAGTAAAGTGCTTCTCTTTGCTTGTTTGACCACAGGATTATCTGTTCCATTCAGTACCCTAGGGAGCTGATATTTTCCCCCTTTGTTCCTCATAGAATTATAAAGAGAATCCATCTAAATTATTTAATCAAATTATTCTTGCTCCAGCCAATATAAGTGCTTAAATATCTGCACTTACTACTTCTCTCTCTAATGATATTCACTTATCTAAAATTACCCCTTAATTGATAAGATATATGAGCAAAAATACTATTAGGCAAAATGTTAAATGAACTCAAGCTATTTAGAATGTTTTCATGCCAACTCCTGAATTTACTTAATCTCCAGTGAGCAGTACAAAAAGATTGGATTCAATCTTCACTACAACCAGCCTGAAACAGCAAAGGAAAACAGGTTGGAAAAGAGGTGACAAAGAGAGGAAAATCTTTTGGCCTTTATTGTCTTAGCTATACAAAAATATGTGCTTTTTAAATTTGGTTCCTGCCTATAGTTTTTAGTTTTGAGAGGAGAAACATCTCAATACACTTGGAAATAGCGGTTCTTTATACAGTGAAGTGTCATTTAATGATGGATATATGCTCTGAGAAATGCATTATTAGGTGATTGCATGGTTGTGCTAACATAATAGAGTGTACTTACAAAACTAAGAGAGCTACAATGCCACTAATACAGTCTTATGGGACCAAGATCATATATATGATCTGCCCGTACTAAAACTTTGCTATGCTATGCATGACTGTGTTTCATACAAATTGGTTAAAATGGTATTGAAGATGTTATTAATTATAAACATCAGATATTCACTAACTAGAATCATAATTTGAAGCAGTTTTGTGAGGTATAATGTGAATAAAGCACAAAACACAATATTATGATCAGTTTTATGAGTTTGACAGATGTAGATGACATGCAGTCACCACCAACACCTTGATGGTAAAGACATATGTTTCCGTTGCTCCCCTAAATTCTCTCTTTGAAGTCAAACTTCCCCCACTTCCAGACCCTGGCAATCACTGCTCTGTTTTTCTCCTTGTAACTTCATCTTTTCTAGAATGTCATATCAATCACATGCCAAGCTAGTCTTTTAAGTGTGGCTTCTTTAACTTTCCATAATACATTAAAAATTCAACATGTGGTTGCATGTGTTAGTAATTGATCCCTCTTTATTTCTGAAGAGTATTTCATTTTGTGTGCACAGCAATTTGTTTATTCACCGGTTGGACATTGTGGTTTTTTTGTTTTTTTCGCAATTATAAATAAAGTCACCGTGATGGTTAATCTTGGTCGTCAACTCAACTGGCCTGTTAGTAAATTAGTGAAGCATATTGTGGGTGTGTCTGGGTAGGTCCTGGGGGGTGTGACCTCGAGGTCTATATTAAATTCCTGCCCTCTTCCTCTCAGACTCTTCTAGTGGTCTCTGTTCCTAGCTGTCATGGTTTGGACAGTTTTTCTCCAGCTCTTCCACCATGACATTTCTGCCTTGAAGTCAATACATCATGAACTGAAACCTGTGAAATCATGAACTGAAATTAACCTTTTTCTCTTTAAATTGCATACGTCAGGTGTTTTTCCCTAGCAATGGAGAAGCTGACTAATGCAGCCACACAAGGTGGCAGCGCTGTGGTGCTGTACAGAAACTTCTAGGATGGTGGTAGGTGGAGAGGGAGAATAGTTTTTCTACCAACACAACTATTTGTCTGTCTGTTCATTCCCTCTCCTCTAAAAGTAGTTATAATTGTAAGTTTTGCAGTAGAATTACTCCAGTGTGCTCTGAGGGGAAAACCGGGGAGTTAGATCTGAGAAGGAAATGATTAAGGGTTGAAGTTTCTTGTAGGTGATGACTTTTCATTTTTATTTATGTCAAATAAAGGTATTAATTATATAAACAGATTATGTAGTTTATACATTTAGAAGAAGAAATACAGGACAGGAGCAAGAAGGGAAGAGGAAATATATATAATGCTTTCTATAGTATCTCATGTAATCCCCAAAGATTACAGAAGAGAAAGTGATTAAAGGTGTAACAAAACTGAAAAAGGGTTCTGCGAGGAAACTTCAAACTCATGTAGTACCACAGCTTTATTCTGAGTCTAAATTGCATTCTAAGATCTATATTTTGCTAAATTATTAGTTTAATATTTGAATGTTTTTAGTTGATAAAATACACATAATGCATTGGATTTTTAAAATCAACATTCAACTGTTGCTTTAAAATTAGAAAAAAAAAAAAAAACCCAAATCAGGCCCAAGAAAAGAAATCAACGTTTCACTTGGATTTTGGGCAATCCAAGTCTGCGTATGTTACAAAATCATCCTCAGCTTCTAAAATCCATATTGATCATTTCATTTAATTAAATTATATTTCAGACCATAGGATTCCATTTCTGGTTAAATGATACCTCACAATAATTATCCAGATGCTTATGATTATTTCACATGTGCTAGAATTATTGTCTTGACCTCATCTGCCAGATTGTAATACATTAAAATATTGTCTTATTCTTTTTAAAAAGCAGATATTTCTCACATATATAGCAGACATAGCTAAGTGTCAAAGTTTACAAAAAGAATAGTTGAGTGGTTTCTGTCTTCAAAGATCTTACAACTAAACTCTAATCACATATGCAATTAAAATTCCCGGTAAGTGCTGTTAAAGAAGAATGAAACAATTGCTCTAAGGACTAGAACAGCAAGAGAGATTCCCATTGTTTGTGGAGATGAGGCTGTGTTTCATAGAATGTAATATTTGAGCTGTGTCTTAAGGAATGATAGAAAAGCATTTGGCTGCTATTTATTGAATCCTTACTAAGGACGCTAATATAGACTTTTTACATATTATCTTATTTAGCCATTCTAAACTCTCTACCCAGTTTATGGATAAAATTAATCAATGAGAAATACCACATGGCTCATAAATGTGAAGGAAGGAGTGGTCAGCTCTGACACCGATGCCCATGTTTTTAATCTCCACATCTTTTCACAGTCGGTAAAGGTAAAAGGACATTCCAGGTAGTGCATAAAGCCCAAAGTATGGCTACCAGGAAAGACATGGAATTTAAGAAATAGTGAGTTCTCAGCTGGGCGTGGTGGCACACGCCTGTAGTTCTGGCACCCTGGGAGACTGTGGCAGGAGGATTGTCAAGTTTGAGCCCAACCTCGGCAACTCAGAGACTTAGTAAGACCCTACCTCAGAATAAAAAATAGAAAATGGGGCTTAGACGATAGCTTAGTGTGACGGTCCTGGGTTAAATTTGCAGTACTGGAAGAGAAAGGTGAGTTCTCGGGTGTGTCTAAAACACCTGATGTGAGGTACACTGATGAGTGATCTATGAAACAGAAATGATTACATGGGAATCAAGTTGGAAAGAGATTTGGGTGCCATGGCAAAATTCTCTCATACTAATTACGAGACCGGTGGAGTAGGAAGGGAGTTAGCAGCTATTTTGGAGGTAAAATTACTTAGTGATCAAATGATAAGAAATGGGAGGAGTGTCTCACTCAAGCAACTGAGTGTGACGATGCCACAAAGAAGGAACCAGTCTGGGGACAGAAGGACCTGTTGTGTTCAGTTTACGTGTGTCAAGTTGTAGATACCTGTGGGACTAATCCAGGTAGGATGTCTGATGAGAAGTACAGCCAGAGGCTCGAACGCCAATCTAAACAAGGATGTATAGATTTGAGAGTCACCAGAAGATCAGCAAAAACTTTGACCTTCTGCAGCATTGGAAATGATGCTTCCCCCAAGGGAAGGGAACAAAAAGGGAAACTAGCCCTATGAAAATTGTCCAAATGGAAGGAGGAGAGAAGCAGAAACCAGTAAAAAGGTAATGAAATTGTAGTCAGACAGGTAGTAGGAAAAGAAAAGGCGGGAAAACTTTCTGGAAGAGGACAGTTTTCAGGAGGAAGAAGCAGTGCTGTACCACACCTGTGATAACCCAGGCATCCATCTCTCCTGAAGTCCAGGCCTTCATCTATAAATGTCCTAAGTACTTCTTTACCTGTGTTTCTCCTCTTTATCAGCAAGGTGCTGGCCAAAGTAATACTGTAGAACCACAGAATAATAATTATGAATATTTTAGTCCTAATTGGGTTAGCAGCTAACTTCACTAATTCAGAACAATTTTCTCTTGAGAAGCTTGAGTCATGCGATATTTTAAAGCTCAACTCTGTTCAGTAGTGAGGTAAGAAAAAGGGAAGATTTTTAATGCAGGATGGTCAAGTGAGACTTGCTAGAGCTGGTTTGTAGACAAGTGGACAACCTCTGCTCTGCAAATAGACACTAGTAAAAGATGTAAAGAATAGATGTGGATTAAATAGCCTCTTTGTGACTGTATTTGCAATTTTTCAGCCTCACTTGAAGAACTATGATTTTTTTATGGTTTAGAATATCTCCAGGTTTTGCTATTATGAAATTTTCAGCTTCCTTGTGTCTCTGTGATGTTTTCCTCCTTATTCCTTGTTTACCACTCGTATACCCTCCCTAAGTCTTTCTTGCTCCTCCTTCAGATTCAGACGGATCATAGCTGCAATTCTGATGTCTCCGTTTCCCATTAAATAACCACACACTGTAGTGCTGGCGCCCTGGCCCTTGCACGTCTGGGTGATTGGCAGATAACTTGTTCAAAGGATTGGAAACATCTAAAAGTGACGTTCGAGGATTCAAAAACAACTTGCGTGGGAAATAAATCTTTGGCTGGGGAAAAATGAGTCTTTGCCAGGCAATAGCATTATAATTTATCATTTATTGGGAAAGAAGAATGCATTTTGAGAATCACATCGGACTAAAACTGATTACAGATATTAAGCAATTTCGCTGTGAGCCATTATTCACTGCGTATGTGAAAGTGGAGCGCTCTGCAAGGTGGGAGCTGATGAGTCACCGAGGGCGCTGTTGCATTGCTGTAATTGGTAGCATCATAAACAACGGGATATGATGGGCGAGCAGATTAAAGAGAATGAAGTGTTTTGTGCTGTCTCCTCTAGAAAAAAGAAACAAGATGTTATTTCACTGCGACATTAACTATTGATTTGGGATTTTGTTTGTGTATAGTTCCTAATGGTTATCATAGCTCATTCATTTCAAAAGCCACCATAAATGGGGTCTTAAGCTGATCCAACTTTGTGCTATTGCTTCTGAAATAAAACGAAGGGTTTTTTTTTTTTTGTCAGTGTTGGAAAAGACTCAAGAGAGCTGAACAAGTGCCATATACTCAGGACCCCTAAGACCTCAGATCAGAATAAAAATGACAATAGGAGCCAAGTGATGTTAGAATCAATGAGACAGGGCAGCTCTTAGCAGTGAACTCACAGAGCTCTTTCTTATTCATACCCCTGTTTGGCATTTGTCACTTTTTATCTACATCATATTTATTTCAGATCATGTTTTAGTTATTATACTGGGCTATAAATATCTCAAAACAGAGATAGTACCTTATAAATTTTTGCTATCTCCTTAGTACCTAGCTCAGTAATGTGTTATGTGTTCAAAAAACATTAATTCACTGATAAATGAATGACACGAGTTACTATATTTATTGCAGCTCATCTCTATTTTCTCAATTCTGTATAAACACAAAGGCTAGATTAGCCAGTGCTGCATAATAGACAAAATAGTTCTTAAAATGGATATATGCAATTATATTTCTTTTTAACAATCTTTCATTTTTGTTATTTAAAGAAATACTCATACTGAATAACATATATGTCACTTGGAAAGAGTTTTACTTTTGAGGAGGATGTTTTCCTTCTGGGGAAAACATTATACTGTCAAGTATTTCAGGCATCCACACCTCCCTCTTTTGAATTTGAGGCCATAGTTGAGAATATGTAATTTCCTGGGGCAGCTAATTAAATGCAGTTACTTACTAAAATAAAACAGTTTGTGAGTAAAAACTCTGCAAAGACAAATACACATATAAAGGACCATGTGATAGTGCCAACTTGAATAAAAAACACAGCAGATTGGTTTAGCACATTTTAGGGTGTGTGTGGATGATTGACTAACTAAAGACCACGGTGTGGCAGCAACCAATAGGCTCGTACCCTATTGGATGGATGGAATAAGAAGGGAAAGAAGGAAGTCTCTGCTTTTGCCTCTTCAGAGGAGCTCCGGTCTCCACTATCACCTTTTGACATCCACCTTCAGCCTTCCAGAGCACTCTTCAGCCTTTCCCTTAACTCTTCCACTTTCTGATACAGACTTGCACAGGACTTGGTAGAGAGCTCTGGACGTTCAACTTTTGACTAGATCCTCTGGCTCTACAGCATGCAGACGGCCCTTTTCCATTCTGCACAGGTGGTCTCCTCTATAGGTGGCCATTGAAAGCCTATCTTGTAAAGGACACACACACACACACACAACACACACAAACATGCACACACATTTTATATTACATTTGTTCCTCTAGTGAACCCTAACTGATACAGACCATAAATATCACATTAATGTATTCTGTTAGGCACCTCTTTTTGCAAGCAGCAGGGCTAGTCTTTAAAAGAAATGAGAATAGCTAGACAACACCTAGAACATCCTCCAAAATCTGTTTTTCTGGACGTGCCATTTCACCTACCTTAAGTGTCTCCAGTTATATATTCCTTACATTTCTCATCTTTTCTGCATTAAAACCTTCTATATTACTAAATAGTGTGATTATGTCACTGCAGTATATTATATGGTATAACTATGACAGTGACTGTAAATAATTGTCACTATTTGCTCTGACATCCCTGTTGTGTTGCCATGATCAGCCTGGTCAAAATGGCTCACTATCCTATCTGCATCCCAGGTAGTAGAAAGAATAAAAAGAGTCAGGAAGGGAACCCACCTTTTCTTTAGGGAAAAGACTTGGAAGGTTCATATATAACCTCCTTTTGCATCCATTGGCCAGAATTTAGTCACATGGTCATGAGTGACAGAAATATGCTTTTAAATATGTAGCAGAGGATCACAAAAATTTAAGGACAAAAATATAAGACAGAAGAATTAGGCAACTAGAAGAGGTGAATAAAAGCAAAACTTTAAGAATACTGGGAACATTACTGGATCTTGCTCTCAAGACTTAAGAGCTGCATGAGGAGGAGACAAGGCCTAAGTCCCTGCAAGGTGGGTTCCTAGAAATGACACCCCTAAATCAAGCTGGGACACTGAAAGAGCTATAATCTCCGTGAAGATTTATACTAGAAAATAACCCACCTAGGTTCTAGATGGGAAATAAAGCTTCACTGGAAACCAGTAGCCAATGCTTGCCTTCAGAAGAGTTTGGGGTTCAGATTCATTGTACCTCTAAAATCCTGGGTTGGTAGGACCTTGGAACCGTTCTAGTCCTTTCTGGAGAGACTCATTATCCACACAGGCTTCATGACATTTTCATAGATAGATTACATGATATTTAGTATGTTAAATTTTCATTCATACAAAAGGACAAAATAAACACATTTTCAAACAAAAAAAGGAAAAGTTATTTCCTAGACTTTTACTAAAGGAACAATTAAAGTATACAGCTGAGGAAAAATAAAATGAAAAGAAAATCCCAGAAAATAAATAGGTAAACACGAGTAAATCTAAAAAAATACAGACTATATAAAGTGTAAATAATCCAGTCCAGTTTGTTGAGAAGATACAAAATATTAAGGCAAAACAAGAATGCTAGAACTGTAATATTGAAGATGTATAGGAGCAGGTAATTTGATTTAAACTATTCTAAGTCTATGAGTTGTTCTACAAGACTGACAAATTGTCAAACTTTAAGCTTTTAAAAGTTAAATGTATAAATTAAAACTTAAAATTATCTCATTATATAAATTGATATAGCTTATGACCAGTGTGAAGGAGAAAAAAAACAAAGAGAAACGTACTAAAATTCAACCTAAAAGAGGAATAAAGGAAGAAAAAGTGAAGAAGAAGAAAATAGAGGCATGTAGAAAAGCAAAGTACATAGCATGAAAGAAAGGCAAAAATCATTCCAAATATCTCACCAGTTATGTGATAGAGTTTGTCAGTTTGGAAATTTTAAAAGACCTTTAGTAGGCCATCAAGAGACAGAGACATAAGTAAGACGTATAATGTTTGAAGATCAGCCAATGATCAAGCAGACAAAAATATTAGTTAAAAAAGCTCAACTTCATTATGTACATTATATATTAAAATTTGAAAAGTGTAACTTCATCATAAAGATTCTTTTAAGATATATATGGAAAATTTCTAAAGATTTTACATGTTAGGTCATAAAATATCTTATCAAATGTCAAGAATGCAGCAGTGGTCACAATGTTTCTAAATTATTTTTAAAAAAATGGAAGAGTAATGAAAAACATAGAAGTTTATAATTTGGACATTATAAACTTACTTTCAAGAGACAATTCTCTGTGAATCTCGTGTGTGTGTGTGTGTGTGTGTGTGTGTGTGTGTGTGTGTGTGTTTTAATGTCTTGAGAGCAGAGACCCTGTTTTTCTTCTAGAAAATTTTTTCATGGAGATTCGTAGATTGAATAACCTTGAAAAATAGAGATAGAACAAAAAACAAGTGATTTACATTATGGTACAGTAACATAAAGGTAATGCCTTACTTTGAGGCAAAAGCTGGGACTTCTGGGAAGATGGCAGAGTGTTAAACAGCAGAGAAACAGCCTCTGCAAGATCGCTTGTCCAGATGCTGGAATATAGCAATGTGAGGAAGAGAAGGAAGAGGGAAGTAGGTTTCCAGGACCTAGCGAGGAGCTGAAGCAAGAACTGGAGCCCACAGGGAGAGCAAGAAGAGAGTCCTCAGTGCCGAAGAAGGAGGTGGTGGGCGATGCTTTCTCCCAAAGCTCTGCTCAGGGCACAGGAAAGCAGACACATGGTGACTACTGGTGACCCCAGAGGCCCCCATAGAAAGACATACAAGTAGAATGGAGTGGTGGACACAGCGGACTGCAGTGACTGGTGAGTTATTTGGGTTCAAACGTCCCTCAGGAGAGGGCAATTGGCCAGTCATCAGCTTGGAAAGAGACCAACTGAGCTCAGAACTCAGAGAAGCTGGAGAAGCCTGGGTCTGTGTGCCAGGGCAAGGCGGAGCTGAGTTCAAATTCAAGTTGGCAGGAGGTCAAGGAGCCAGGTTTAAACTGGCAGGAAGGTGAGTCCAAGCCTGTGGGAGACACATAGTGTGTCTCTAGCTGAACAAATTGGGTTCTAGCCTCACAGCTAGAGACTAGGCTGAATTTTAGTGGAATTGGTGGTGAAGTCCAGCTGGGATTATCCACTACTCCTCCATAAATCTACTACTGGGATTAATTCGCATGGGCCTGGATCTGCCTACTCTGTCTAGTAGTGACATGCCTGGAAGTGGACATTTTTTTTTTCTGTTGTTGTTTTTACTGTTTTTTTCTTTTTTTTTTCTCTTTTTTTCTTGGTTTTATATGAAAGTGAAATTAGTTTCTAGTTTTTTTTGTTGTTGTTTTGCTCTGTCCTTATTTTTATTTCTTTCTTCTCTTTCGCTCCTGTTTTCTTTACTAGTTTCCCAAAGTTTGCATAATTTCCCCCTGTCTTCCAGCCTTGCTTCTCATCTCTTCCTCTCTTCTATTTCTCTATTTTTTCCTTCTAATCCCCTTTGAATTTTCTCCCCTGAGGGTAAAATCATAATATTGAGGACATACATACTTACTGTATACAAGTTTCTTGTTTATTTTAGATATTGTTATATAACCACAAATCTAGTTCATACAGTTCAAGGTGGCAAATTAATAGTTACCACAGTTTGTCATTTTCTAAGCTGTGCTTGATGCTATTATTTTTACTGATTGTATTACTCTAGCTAAAGTGACAGGATTGTTCTGATCAGATGTTCTTCCTTGTATGCCAAGACTGAGAATGCCAGAGTGTCATAAACAACACTATAGACCAGGGCCAAAGAACCAGGGGCCAGCCAAATAGACAGCAACTTCTCAGCCCCAATAAATTGAAGGAGTGAGGCAAAAGCTGGATAGCTCATTATAAAAGATTTGGGTTTTTTTCAGCTCAGGCTTTCTCTCCTGTAATGCAACCCATTGCAAGAGAGACATCATTTGGCTCCTTCTGCACAGGCCCATGGGAACTAGGGCTCAGAGAACTGGTACAAAGGCAGATACTCTGGATATAATGATTGCTGTGAGTGATAAACTTCCTTTGTCTCTGGCCCAGATGTCTCATGAATTTTGCCAGCATTCTGGAAGCTAGCTTGTTAAGTTATAAGTGGGATAGAATTTCAAACTCTTTACTGTTCTTAACACTTGATATTAAATAACAATGAGTCTTATATAGAGAAATTAGAAAATATGATAGCAAAACCTTCTGGGAAGAACAAAAAGCAATCTTTAGGAGAATACATATAAACAATATTCACCTCAAAAAGAAAAAGCCAAAAATAAGTGTTAAGTGCTCATATCAAGAAATTAAAAGGGGGTGAAGGGAGGGGAATGGGACAAAAAGAAGCAACAAGATATGTCAGGTACAGGTACAAATCCCCTAGGATAAATGCTATCACTATGTACATCTAAAATGTACCATTAAAATAAAATTTAAAAAATTTAAAAAAAGAAATTAAAAATTACATTTAAAAATAATAAAACCAAAGAAAACAAAAGAAAAATTCACTTAAAATAAGAGCAGAATTAATTTTTAAAAAAAGGAAACAAATGAAGATCAGCAAAGCAAAAACAGTTCTCTGAAATGATTCATATAATGGATAATTTCTGAGTAGACTGATAAAAATTTAGAGACTTGACAAAAACATAACATTTAGAAATGAAAAAGGAGACATGCTACACTGATATAAATCAAAGCAGTGAATCTCTAATGCTGAACCTCAATAATTAGTGACAGGCCACTTAGATAATAGGAAGACTTCTTTCTGGCTAGAAGTTCTTGCTTTATGCTTCACATCATGGCCAGTGACATTATATTAAAATGACTAAAAAAGAGAAGTATGTAGGGTTCACGCTAATAAATGCTTGTAAAAGACAAGTTAGAACTTAATAAAGGCATTCAAATTAGCAAATGTGACACTAAATGTGAAACACTACCACAGTAAGACCTTATTCCTATGGTCTTTCAAAATTCCAGCAGTTGTCCAAGGTCCTTCTCATGGGCCACCTACTTCATTCTGCTTTCTTTGATCATCCTTTATCAGATATAATTTTTCCTCCTGTGAATATCTGTAGCATTTTATGCCTGCTTTATAGGTCCTAAGCAGCATTTTTGCATTCGTACCTATGATATTATGGGCTTCATGTAATAATGAACTGGGTCTTCTTTATCTACAAGGTATGATTGAAAAGTACAAGGTATATTTAAATTAAAAAACCTATTACAGTAAAAGACACATTGTCATTAATCCCCTTGAAAATACTTCACCGCATTTTGAACTATTTATCCCATTGTTCGTGTCACTTTCTGAAGCAGTTTTGGAAGCCATTTTTTTTTTTTTTTTTTGTATCTTCAGTTCTACTGATGTGGCTACCCTGATGTCCTAACCAATTTAAAACATTTACCTTTCATGTCCTTTAGATTTTGGGGAAGAGTCAGAAGTCACATAGTGCCAGATCCATGACTAAAGTGAATGATGACACACAGTAATATTTTTACAAGTCTATCTTCCATTGGATGGCAATTGCCAGCAGCATTCTCCATAGTTTTGATCACACCTTATAAAGATAATCGTGAAAGAGGACTTCCAGAACTGCTTCAGAAAGTGGCAGGAATGATGGGATAAGTATGTTCACAGTGAGAGGAACTATTTGAGGGAGATTAATGGCAATATGTCTTTTACCGTAATCATTAAAAACATTGAACACCAACCATATTTTTTGATCTAGCAACAGTGAACAAACTGTCAGCAGTTGTGAATGCTCAAAACTTCATTTGGTATGTGGTCAGTGAATTTGATGGAAATGGATCACCAAAATTAAACAGTGCCATTTCTTTTCCAGGAATTCTGGGATCTTGGAAATGACAGAATCTTAGAGCAGGAATTGTTCCTACAGCATACTTAATCCTCCTATCTAAAACATGCAGAGAATCGCATCTGTGCTATGGCGTCTCTGATGTCAGGGCCTTCCTTGCAGGGAGCGTTTATAATGAGTACATGTTTCATAGAACCCAATTTAAAGTTACTCACCGCATCACATCATAGGGTACGCCTATTATTGTTGGGTTATCATCTATGCTTAAGTCATAAATCTACTTTTTTCAAAACTCTGCTCAAATATCAGTTCCTCTGCAGAACTATTTACACCCAGGTCTGGCTTAATATTCTGCTGTGTGCTTCTGGAATGATATAATAAGTACTTACCACATTGTGTTGTGATTGCATTATATTATAATGTATTTATCTGTCTATGCTACTTGGCTATATGATCTTGGGGCCTGAATTATGTATCATTAACTTTATATTTCTAGTATTCAGAGGTATACTTTGGACACAGTAATCAGTTAATAAAAGTTTCTTGAACTATGCATGAATTATGAATTTAGAAGTCCACCCTCCTGAAAATTTTGAATTTATTCTTCATGGTAGTTTGGTTTCAGAAACCTCTAATCTAAATTGTCCCTTATTTGTCCCTAAGAGTCTTATTGGTATGGTTTCTGTGTGTCCAGTATTTAAGCTTATGACATGGGCAAGAATTGTTTCTCATTGTGTAGATTTTATGCTTTGCTGTTGTGATAATAATTACACATGGGTGTTTTCACTCACTCTGGTCCTGTACAATGTATTATTCTAAAATTTGTTCCCTGGCGACCTCATTCTAGAATTCCCAGCAACTCAAAAGAGACATCACAGTCTGGTGCAGCATGGTTGGTGTATTTGCTTTCTGTGGTGTTGAAAGAAACCATCACAAACTAGGTAGTTTAAAACAAAATACATGTATTATTTTTTTTTATAATTCAGGAGGGTACAAATCCAAAATCAAGACAAGGCTACACTCTCCCATGAGACTGTGTGTACAGGGTATCCTTTCTTGTGTCTTCCAGTTTCTCCTGATTGTTAGCATCCCTTGGCGAGTGACTGTGTCACTCTAATCTCTGATCCTATGCTCACATGGCTGTCTCCTCTTCTCTTCTATCTCTTGACAAGTGTCCTTGACTTTAGGATCCACCTGGACAGTCCAAGAAGATCTCAGCTTGATATCCATAATTATTTCCATAGAGACCATTTTCCCAAATAAAGTAACACAGATTTGAGTAATCATGGCATGGACATATGTCTGGGGGAGCCACCAACCCACTGTAGTTGGCAACTATAGGTCTGATTTCCACGTAGCATTATCAGTCAGCTTGGCAATGTAAAAGCACTTGATAGCTGAACATCTTTCTACAAACTCATGATTTAAACAGCATTTTATCTAACTTTCTTCTTCTAGTGTCTGAGTGCTCTTTAAAAGTTCATTTTTGTTTAAGAATTTAAGAATGTAATGTGGCTTTAAATTCCTAGGGGAAGTCATAATAAGTTTTTTGTATGTTATATTTATATTTTAGAGCAATTATTTAAGAGTTCTGGAATTCACTGTGAGTAGAACTAGTAACATTGACCCAAGAGCCTATGAAAATATAGTGAAGTGATTTCCCTTTGAAAAGTCAGTATATTGTACTCTTGAGTGCTTTGAGAAATTACCCTATTTTGATGAAATAATACAATTCTGAATGTTGTCACTAGGAATGAAGAATTTTCTCCATTTTTTAATAAGGAAGTCAGTATCTGGGACTTGATGTTTTACATCCCATGAGGGAACACTATCTCTTGTAAAGTTGAATTTTTTTTCAGCAAAGACATTGCTACTACAATTTTTTAGAAGGCAGGTCAATATTTTGTTTCATCTTCAATGTTAAAGGCCTGTGCAGGAAAAAATGCAGTGTCATGGTAATCGATGAATTGACAAACACAATAGGTGGATTATGGGCACTGTAAGATATGATTTTGCTTTTTTTTTAAGAAATAAACATTTTTCTTGTTTGGAAGTAAAAGTTGAGTGTTTGGAAAAATTTTGAAATAATAAAAAACTCAATGTAACATGTAAAATGTAGTTTAATTATAGTGATTGGTATATGTCCAGTATTATGTAAGTTTACTTTTGATCAGCTAATATGTTAATAGATTAATTCTTGTTGAAACTGGTAATTTGAATGAATGCACACAAGGTATTAAAAATGTTCAGAACCACGTGTCTAAGGTGAATTCACACACTGGCCTTAAAAGTGTGTTTATGAGAGTTATAGTCCTGCTTCATGTCTCTGTAGTGCTGTCTTAAAAACTACAGGTTGTTGGCAATCCGATTAATTGCTACTTGAACTGAACACTTGAATACTAGCTTTGGTACATTAGAGAAATAAAAACTATCTTTTTCATGGAATATTTACTTTTTTTTATTTTTGCAGGGAGTCAACTATACTCAGGTTCTTTCTTCTTCAGGGATGGGTTCTGATTTAGGTGAAAAGTCAGATTCATGCCAGATTTGCAATCACTTGACCAATAGCTTGGTCTCATCTCTGTCTTCTTCAAAACTTTAATTTCATGTATTTGAGCCTACAGAATCCCAAGATGACATCCTATATCTGTAAGTATCACTAGTCTTCTCTGAGATGTCCAAGTGCTGGGCCCACCAAAGCCTTTCTCCTGAGCATTTCCTTTTATACAGGTCACCACGTATGTGTTTTATGTGTCTGCCACTGTGGCTTCAACATACTAGATCAACCATAGATCTCTACCATCTGTGAGCTGACTGGAACCATCTATGGGCCTAGCATGAGAGCTCTGCCCAATGAAGGCCACCATATTCATAGAACTAATGGGCTGGGGAATGTTCTCTTTTAGGGGAGTTTGAATGAAAGATCTATAAAGTCAGCAAGGTGCAGAGTGATCTAGGCAAGGAGAAACAGAGCATGAAGTTTGTACTCAGAGCTGTGGAGTGCCAACACATGAGCAAGCAGGAACTATAGAAAGAAAGCAGCAAGAGAACAGAAAAGGAGACAGAAGAAACAAAATCGATATTCAAGTGGCAAAAAGAAACAGTTGATGGGAAAAGCTGATGTGGAAACTGAAATGTGAGCTTGACTTAGAAGTAAAATTTCTGTTCCTGCCCTTAAGCTCTTGTCAAACCATCAGAGCTGGTGTTGCATGCTGCCTGCAGTAAGTGGGGTGTCCCAATTCTTCATGACCCCTGGCTCTGTGCTTTTAGAGAGCACCCAACTTTTCATACTTTCCTCTGTATTCCAATGGCTAAAGTAATCTGAGCCTATTTCTACTCTTTGCATCTGAAAAAACCTAACAAGTAGAATATCCTTAAGATGAGGCAAAAATACAGGAAAATTGTTATTACTCTATGAAATAATTTTGACACTGAAACATGATGGCTTAACAATATTTTCATTAAAGTGCTATAAATCAGTGTTATGGCTTGCATCTAGATGTCCTCCCAAAGCCTCATGTGGTGACAGGTGGGGCTTTTTGAAAGTGTCTGGATTTAGGGTTTGTGATACTGGGGCCAAGGATGCGATGTTGGGATTGATTCATGGTGTGATGCTAAGATTAAGGCTGCTCCACCCTGAGTGTGAGTGCCACCTGCTCTAAAGGTGGGTAGCCTGAATAGGATATAAGTGACAGAAAGAGGGTCACTCTTTGTCCCTTGTTGCTTGCTGCTTGCTGTTTTGCTGCCTTCTGCTTTCCATGAACTGTTTCTCCTCTGTGATGCCTGTCTGCCATGCCATTCTGCCTTGGAGCCAGCCAAATATGAACTGAAACCTCTACAAACTGTGAGCCAAATAAACCTTTCTTCCTGTAACTTTGCATGTCGGGTATTTTGTCTCAGCAATGGGAAAAGTAACTAAGACAATCAGGCAATGGGCTTTGATGTTTCATATATAGGCAAAGGATATCCTATGGAAAAGGCAGCTCTGAAAACCAGAAAATATTTTCATTCTTGAAGACACGAGTGGCTACTTTTGGGCTGGACAATCCAGAATATAATTAGAGTGATTTTCCAGGGACCTTTCAGATAAAAACAACCGTCACTTTTAGAAGTAAAAGCAACATGAGAGGGTTACCCCAGAGACCTTGTGTCCTAGTGAAGATCATTTCATCCTTCTATAAAATTTATATCACTTTGGTCCTACGGAGTAGTCAAGAGCAATTTGTGTGTGATTGTCTGTCTGACGTCTTATGACCAGTGTTTTTTATTACCACAATAAAATTACCCAATACAGAGGAGCAAATGGTTGTGTTGCTTTCCTAGTATGCCAGAATTACCTCTCCTCTGAACCCACACTATGATAGTTCTACTATTTGAACAATACAAGCACATATTTTGCACTGCCATTTTTGAATCAGGCTCAGTTGTTTAAAGACAGAAAACATTGTTATATTTGCTTGCTTAGTTAAATCCTTCTTAGCAGTTGAAAAAAGATATTCACATTTATTAACTATATTTGAAATGAAATTCATCTCTGATAATAAACGTCTTACCAATCCCTATCAGGAAACAAAATTTGTATTAGAAATAATTCTGCTGTTTGTGTGCCTAGAAAGGGGGCCTGATGCGGTCGGAACAGCTCAGTGTTCCCCTCTGTGGTGAGTGGGTGATACATATCTCAGCCCCCAGGCAGGCTAGCAGTAAGACTCGCAGCGGAAGGTGTTGTGGGAAGTGCTACGCAAATAAAAAATATTTTCTAAAAGCAACATGAGGATGGCGAACACAGTGACGAGAAGCCTGGCTTCAGTCCTTTGTCCCTAGTGATTGGTATTATTGTGGTGAGTAGGGTGGGAGCATGAGTGTAGACATAATGGGAAGTATTCAGAACCCCACACTCCAACACCCAAGAAACAAAATGATGCATATCAGCTCCTTCAGAACTCCACACTGTATTTACATGAATATTTCTCATTTTGAAGTTTCCAAATTGAATTTGGGGTGGGCATTCAGCTTTATTCATTCCATTCTTATCTCTAAAGTATTGACAGAAATGTCAATTTAACAAATTTAACCGAATTTAACAAGATGAAGTAGTAGCAATTTAGCCTAAGTTTTGAAGATAATGACAAGGTGACAAGTAACATTTATTTTTTCCTGTTTTCTTTCTTTCTTTTTCTCATTTATGGGAATAATTTCCATACTTCACGTTTTGAAAGAAATAATTACGGTAATCAGAATTTGACTTTTTATGAGCTATAAATTGTGAGAAGCCATTTAGTCCTGTTGGCATCAGTGTAATTGTAACTAACAAGTGTCTTCAATCTACCAATTATATAACATATATCTAATGGCATTCCTCCATACTCTCCTGAGTTTAATCAATTTTAGATGTGCAGGAGTTGGTAATATAGACTACTCCAGATTGGAGTGAGTTATACATAGAAAGCCCTAAGAAAGGATGAATTTAAAAGCATATGTTTTTGAAAAATAAAAACAGAAATGAAAACAAGTTTTGTTTTTCCAGGATATTTTGTTCTTTCCGATCGTATAATAGCTTTGGGGGATTAGAGGCTTTGTTTAAAATGCAGAGAAACGCTAGTTTGCCAACCCAGCAGAGAGGTTCCAGCAAACCAGGAACCAGGGCTCAGAGTGAGGTCTTGCTGCCATCTTCCAGTTCTAGGTAGTGTGGAGGGGATTAAAACCCCAGTCAAAGAAGGAGCTTAACGTTTAAGTCATATTTTCAACGTATAAAGCTATTTTCCATATTAGTCCATGACGTTTATTTGAAATACAAAATGCTTACTTTAAAACTCATTTCAATTCCTCCATTAGAAAAATTTAAGAGTATGCATTCATGATTACAAAGAAATACATTACCTGTATAGATAATTTTTCTATGCATTTTAATTTTGGCTGCTCCCAGGTACAAAGAGCAAACACCTTGTAGATAGCAGAAAGCAGGAAAAGGAGATCATTATACCAAGGAGGAGAGTCTTCTGCCGCACACTCCACAGAGCTCAAGGCACCTGAGCGGAGGCTAAACATCTTTCAGCTGCTGGGAAGGCAGCCTCAGACTCATTTTCTGTAAAGTAGAAGTCTCCGGTTACCTCTAAAATACCTCTTAGGTCTAAATCTTTGGGGTCCTGGGTGTTCCTGAATTTTAACCTTTGCTGTTTTTAGCCCTTGATTGTGTGGATTTGAATGATCCACCTGACTTTTTTCAGCTACCTTTTTTCTTCCTCTGAAATAGCAGTATGACTAGTTGGCTTTCTCTGCTGGGAAAAAAATGATCCAGTACTCAGAAATGCGCAAAGGAGACAGCTGAGTGCTTGTCTAGCAGCTCCCCAAAGGATTACTGGATTCTCTGCAGGTAGTACCCTGGGTTGGTTGGTTTCTATTGACTGGGCCATTCTGGAACTCTGTAGAGCTGGAATTAACTTGTAGAAAATCAAGACTAATGCACATGATTCTTATCCACAGCGGTGTAAATGAATTTTATCTGGTAAATATGTACATGATTTCTGATCCATAGAAAAGATTACTCCAAACGTTAAATTTTACTGCCTTACGTTTTGCATTTATTAGCATTCCTGATTGCCCAATCTTCAGATTCTTCAATAGCAACTTATTGGTTCCCCCTTTTAAAAAGGAAATAAATAAGACATTTAGTTGGAATTTGATTTATGTAAGAGTCATAATTTTTATAATTTTGCAAATTATCCTTGCACAGCAATTTAACAAAAATTATGTATATGTGTGTGTGTCCACATGTGTGCCTGCGTGCATGCACATGTATGGCCAGGAGAAAGAGAAAGTGCGATTACAACTTTGCTTGCTTGTTTCTTAACATTTATAACCACAAATGATTGGCTACTCCCGCTGGCTTTAGCTGCATGCACATTAAATCAGTACATTGTGTCTGATTTAGAAAGTTCATCATAGCCTGGGTGGATTGCTTTGCAGCTTCACGGGACTCAAGAGATCATAGAAGCTAGCATTTAATGTAATTATAGAATAGTGATTACCATGTATAAAAAAATTTCTAAGCACTAATAAGAGGGAACAAAACCCGTCTTCAAACTAGACAGAGATTATAAAATGGCTAATTGGTTCAATTGTCACTTCCTTCCACTCAAGGTGTTTAGTCCTTGAGCCTTTTCCTGGCCTGGATGAGAAGTCTGTTTAGCTCTCAGTGGGGGAAGCATTGGTAAAAGGTACTGATAGAAAATAGTTGGTATTATCCAAACTCGAGATATCTTACAGAAAACATTGTAGCTTCAACGTGGAAATTTTCTGTTCACATCAAATAATGTAATTCCAATTCAGTACTAATCTTTCATGAATTGTTTCAGGCTTTAATCTCTTTTTTCTGCCATGCACTTTCAAATAAATGAGTATGAGACAATTAGCACTCACACTGTATTTTGGAATGAGACCCCTCAGCTGAGCTAACAGCAAGCTGGTGAGCGAGTTATACTCAATCCCAGCGGAGAGGGGCCAAGGTGAGTCCCTCTTAACTTAGTCCGATCTCCATTTCTCCTTAAAATTTACTAGTATCCTGTATATCGCATATGATCCTTATCATGCCTGCTTGCACTGTCGAGGGGGAAATTCATGAATTGCAAATTAACCTCCCACCCCCCTACTCACTTTCAGCTCATAGGTTTTTGATTCACATAGTAGGTATTTAAAAGTCAACTCATATTGAAATGGAAGCTTCATACAACAATTTTCAGTATGGAAAGATGATAAAAAAGGATGTAGGCAAGAGATGCTATTTATTTTCTTGTGGAGTGGTTATGATAGGCTATATAAATTGCGTAGTGGAAACCCCTAAATAAAATGGATTTATAGGATCAATTTTTTTTATTAAGCACAGATACTTTTTCTTTCACATCTTGATTTGAAATCCTTGAACATGATATTTATTGTGTTTATCCAAAATCTACCTAGATAAAGTAGAAAACAGAATAGATCTTCCTCTTGTTGGATTATTTAGAATTTACAGCATTTAGTTATTATCATAAACATTAGTGATCATTGAACAGTGATCACTGGGGAGGCAAATAGGAATCTGAGAAGAATCCAGGCTATCACAAAAATTCTGGTTCTTTATAGTCGTGCAGTGTATAACCTGTACAACTATGTCTCTCAGTCCTGGATGTTGCTAAGCTTCACGGTGAGGATCAGACTTCAAGCAGAATAGAAATGGGATGCTACTTGTGATGGCCAGATACTAGAGACTTCTGTATTGAGTGATTTAATGCCATCCACATCTTTTTTATCCAGCAACATGCAGAACTGGCTCTTATGAGCTCCCACAGAGATGAAAGAGGTAAATATCCCTGGGGCAAAATATATTCCTACCCTAATGCAACTGAAAAATAATTTGCTCCACGAAGCACCAGGAGCAGTGGAAATAGTGAGAATTTCTACTTTCTTCTCTCAAAACTGAAAAATGCCACAGAGGTGAAAAGACAGCCAGCCACACACACATGCGCACACACACACACACACACACACACACACACACACACACACACACAGAGTACTTCCCTCAGCAACCAGGGACAAGTCAGTGTGCAGGCTACAGGCCCTGCCCAATCTCAGTTTGGGGATTATGGAGGCTAAGAAAGGTGCATCTCTAAGCATGTGCTTACTGCGAAGCCTCTTGCCTTGCACCCCAGTCTTCTTGGAGTGAAGTTCTTGCTTGTATCCCTTAAAGGAATATAATTTATATTCTTTGCCCGTGTTTGCTGCCAGCTTTCTGTCAGTCACTATCACTCTGAGACAACCACCCCCCAGCACATCCCTGGAATTAAAAACAACAACATCATCTACCTCCCTGATAGGAAATTTTGTTGTCATTTGTTGCTTTGTCCTAAAAATAGGGAATAGAAAATGAGGAGGGGGAAGGTGAGAAATGGAGTTTGGGCTGTTATAATTAGTTAGATTCCTGCCAATGGAGGTTTTACACGTTCTGTCTTTCTCTTTTCTTTTCTGACATCTCTGTAAGATTGACTCCAGCTGTTGCGGAATATAATTACGTGCCTATCCTTAGTGATATAGGATATTGATTTGCTTTCTTGAAGTAGTAAATTCTTAGTGACAGGAATTACATTTTGTCAATTTCTTTTCTACAAAGCCCAACACATAGCTAGACACATAAAATAATTTTAGATCTATGCTTTGATTTAAATCATTTTGATAAGATGATTTAGAACAAGTTATTGAACTTTTCAGCTTTACTGTCTATGATAAAGAAAGCATAAATAATTGTGAATAGAATGTTTTAAGAAACTTACCCATATCATAAACTTTTGGCCCTATTAATTTGTTCAGGTTGATTGGTATATAGTAGGTGATTAATAATGAGTGGTTGTAATTGTCAGTATTAATATTAATGTAAATTTAAATGCAAAAATTGGCCTTAAGAGATTATAATCAGGTCTAATGTTTTGGATTGATGTAAGAAAGAAGAGTTCCTCAGGGTGGGATCTAAGACCTGTGCCTACATCCTGGAGGAGAAAAAAATCAGATTACATGTGCAACTGTTTTAAACACAAATGGCTGCAGTTTGGTGTATTGTATAGATCCTTTACCTTCAGTTCATTTGCTCTTTAAAATCAGAGTACACGATAGTTATTTTCCCAGTTTTTAGTTAATAGGATGAAGTCCAGGGTCCTACAGCTCATGACGTCACTGTAAATCCAGCCTTGTCCACTCAATAGCCTCGATTTTTCCCTCTTCAACTTGTTGAATGAAAAGACTTCTTTACTCAGGACCTCCAAACAAATACAAAGTGACAATAAGCCCCCGTGTTTATCTATACCTTTCAGTACTTTACAAAGTTGACAATGCTTTCCCTTGTCAAAACAGTACTGTTTGAACTCACCAATGGAAGACTGCAGGATCAGTGATTCCTAAATCTGTGGTACTCCTCCCTAGGCAAAGATGGAAGAGATTTGCAATTTCAACGTGGTCCTCCAGATAAGCCAGTTCCTGCCCATTTGTCTACATCGGTTTCCTCTTCTGGAATAAGATCCCTCTCCTTCACCATTCCGGTCTTTTTTTTTTTTTTTTTTTTTTTTGGTACCGGGAATCAAACACAGGGCCTCATGCTTGCGAGGCAAACACTCTAAGCACTGAGCTAAATCCCCAGCCCTCCATTCTGGTCTTCATAGCCTCTTTGTTGTCAGATTTCAACAGCACCAAACCCCATATTCCACCACTCATAGAACTATATGGTCTTGTATTGTTTGCTATCAGAACTTAGAAATAACGTTGGAAGTGGCTACAGTTCACAAACATAAACTGAACCCTTTTACACATACAAAAGTAGTGCTTCTTGCGTGCTGGGTTCATCTTCCTGACCAGAGTGAACATTCACTGAAGGTGGGGGTGACGTCGTCCTTGCCCTCACAGACTCCTCTCTTTCACATGCTAACATACTACTTAGTATATATTGAGTACTCAATATGAAGTGATTAGACCACTAGCGTATTTCACAGGAAAACTTCATAGATAAAATAATTTTTCCCCTTCATCTTTAAATCTTCAGGCTGTTTCACTACCTTACTCTGGGGAATATATATGTTTTACTCAGGACACCTCTAAAGGCAATGCGTAGTGTTTTACAGTTTCTCAAATGTCCTGCTCTCTTGGATCAACAGGCACAGTGCGGGCACCCTCACGACTTAGTGTTTATCTGTTGTCGAAGTGGCACTGTGGCTGCTCATTGACGATAAATTAGCAATATTTCAATTAGCAATGAATTTTCTCCCTCAAGCCCCTACCGACCTTTTGGGGAGTTCTTTGTTCTCACTATGTAGCCCAGGCTGGCCTTGAACTTGCAGCAATCCTCCTGCCTCAGTCTCCCTAGTGCTGGGATTACAGGCATGTACCACCATGCCCAGCTCCTCAAACCCTTTGATAAGGGCACAGATCCTTCAGTGCCTAATGTTATTCTAAAGCCACCTCTCTTAATACAGTCGCATTGGGAATTAAATTTCTAAATGAATTTTGGAGAGACACACATGAAAACCATAGCACACACATATGAACAAATGCACATTTTCTGTCTCCAGTTGTCTCTCTCTCTCAGTCCACTGCTTTGTACTCCCAAACACATGTGATCACATGCTATCCTTTATTTTTAAAAAATTAGTGAAAAATTCATATCATTATGATAGGCGGTTTCTAGCATAGTCAGATTTACCTCAATATTTTAAGGATTGTTCAATTCCATATACAAAGAACCACATATAACTTCTCTCTGGTAGGATACTTAGGTGTGTCTAGTCTTTTGGCATTATTAATTGCTGCTGTTCAGACCCTATGGATACGTGTAATATAGGACATTTAGGACAAATTTTTATGTGATTAAAGGATATTTTCATAGAAATTTAAAAAGATACTGATGTATTATTTTTGCCAACAGTTTTACCCATTTATTTTCTCATTAGCAGTATGTGGGAGTGCCTTGGCATAAGAGTTGTCAAAATTTTTTATCCTTGTCGATCTCATGGATTAAAAATTGTTGCTTTATGTATTTTTTATTTTCACTTATGAGTGAAGCTAGGTGCCATTTCAGACGTTTAGAGTAATATGTAGTTTTTTTGCTCTGTGAATTGTCAAGACACTATGGCAATTTTCTTACAAAACTGTTTTTGCTATTTCATGTAGAAGCTCTTTATATATTAAGGGAAATGAAAGTGTTTGGCGATGATGTGCAATTATTTTGTTTCTGTTTTTAAATTTTGCTTGTGGAATCTTTTCTTACACAGAACTTCCAATTTTTATATAAATTTAATTTCTTATGTAGTTGAATTTATTAACATTTTTCTGGTGCCTAGGTTTAATGTCATACTGTACAGTTGTGGTGGACTTATTATTGTTGTCAACTTGAGCAGGAACGCCCAGCTGGACTGAGTTGGTGTGGGTTCTGGGCATAGAGGATCCACCTGAGGATTGTTGGTGACACAACATAAAGGAGAATGAGAGCAGAAGATAGTGGCCGGCTGTTTCCCAGGAGAAGCTCTGTTGCGGCTGGTTCTCCTGAGAACTCCACTGTTCTTGTGGCAGAAGGAGCGTGGGGCCTTGCTATTGTATGGCTGCTGTTCGCTTCAGGGGAGCTCTGGTCTTTATCTCTTCTGTGAGCATTGTATCCTGGTTCCAGTATAGATATCTTCGGCCTTCACCGTGGTTGTAAATGGGACATTGCTGTGGGCTCCCAGCCCTTGCCTGGATCTTTCAGGTCTCCAGTGCATAGGTAGACGTTCTGCACTCTTCCTGCATTTGGCTTGCGTGTGTAAATGTTGTAATTTGTAAATGTTTTACATTAAATATATCCTCTTGCAAACCACTGACTCTAGAAAAGTAACTAATACGATAGTCTCTGCTCATTCTGAAATTATAAAATGAAACCTACAGAATAGAAGAAATGTCTTGGTTTTGTTCAATTTCATACTACCTAGGTTTTGAAAAGAGATTATTTATATGTAATTTTAATGGTTTACTTTGCAAGTCTTATTTAGGTTTGGATTCATTTTTATCATTTTTATTCTTTTATGTTGTTTTGTTTTGGTATTATTGTTAATATTTTGTTTTAGTATTATTGTCATTATTTTTAATGTTAGGAGGAAAGTATTGTAGGTATCATAATTCTCTACTTCCTTTTATAGTAAAATGTCTTGGAAGTGTTGTATGTGTTCACTGTCTCTACTTACTTTGCTTCGTATATAGGTGGATTTATATATGAAGTTTTTATGAAGTAATGTTTCATATGTAGAAAATGATATTTAATTGGTAGAAAAAGTTCAAAGAAAAAAGTGAACGCCTGAGTACCTGCCATCTAGCTTAAGCAGCAGCACATTTTCAGTTCTGTGTACTGGCAGCCAGGTATTTGCTTTCCCAATCACATCCCTCTCCTTCCCCACGCCTGGGTAGCATCATCTGCTTTCTTACAGTTCAATTCTCACACCTACACTTGAAAATGTTGCTCCACGTGCATAATCCGTACACCTGGCTTTACTTGGCATGCACCCAGGATGGTTGTACAGGGTTGGCCCTCAGAAGGGGACCCTGTGGTTGGGGTTTGATGTTCTCTGATTGCCCTTTTGGTATTCATAATAACCATATTCTAACCTGTATGTTTTGTGAGTGAAGTTGACAGGACAAAAGACCATGGTTTCAGGCTTGGTGCTTCAGTTTATGTGTGACCCTCCCTCCTGCTACCCTCTTGGGATAGATTCTGGACACCCACACCCCTGTCCTGGTGCAGTGGCTGCTGCTATCCTTCGCTCTTGGCAGGAACTTGGAGGGAGAATTAGTGACTCTTGCCAAGGTCACTGTCCATCCCCACATTGCCGAATCCAAATTCCATCCTTATCCTCTTTGTTACTTATTTGGATGACCCAAGTTTTACCTCTTCTCTTTTCTATATATCCTCATTCCTTACCCGATTTCACTTAGTTTAGTGTTTAGAATGCTTTTATGTGTAATGATTCCAAAGTTTAATATCTAGCACCAACCTCTTTCCTGAACTCCATACTTAGATGCTAACACTGCTCTTGTTCACCTCTAATTGGATTTATTCAGCAACAAATACATCACAAACCTGAACCTTTAATCCCTGCCTTGCCCCAAACCTCATTCTCTCCCAGAATTCTTGTCTTGAAAATAACCAGGCACCCATTTTCACAGTAAAATATTTGGAACAATTGTTCAAGCTTTTCTCATCCCCTATATCTAACCCACCAGCAAATCCTATCAGCTATACCTTCAGTATATATTCACAATCTGACCTCAGCTATACCTTCAGTATATATTCACAATCTGACCTCCACTCACCATTTCCACTGCTACATCCTTACAGACCTACCTGAAAACTAGAGAGGCCATTTAGGAACGTGGGTGGAGCATAAGCTTGAACCTCATCCTTGCCATTGGCCCCTGAATATAATGTGATTCACTTTCCTTATCTATAATGTGGGAATTGTCATAGCAGATTCCTCATAAAGCCCGAGTAGGATTAAATATGTCAATGTACATGAAGCACTTAAAATGTTCTTAGTTCTCTGTTATCATCATCACCATCATTGTCATCATTGCTTAATAATTGTTCTCACTGATTCTACTTACTTCCAGAGATTTCTCGCTATGTGTACTTCATATAGCAGTCAGAGGGATCCTTTAAAACATAATGATGTCACTGATTCCCCACAGCTTCCGAGCACACTTGTAATGAAAGGCAAAATCATCATCATGGTGTACCCAGTTCTGTTTGAGCTAGTCCCTGCTTACTTCTCCCATATCATCTTCTGTTGTTCTTCCTTTAGTTCGTGATGCTTGGCTGGCCTCCTTATGTTTCCCAAACTCGGCAAGAGTGCAACTACCCCAGAGCCTTAGCACCTGATGTTATCTCTATATGAATATCTATATCTATGTCTCTAGATATTTGTGTGGTTCATTCCAGCCATGCAGCCATGTCTCTGCTTAAATGACATAAGCAAAAAGACTTTCCTGACCTTGCTACCCACACTAGCAGTTTCTATTACTTAGCACTGGCTTTCCACTGTCCTATTTTATTTTCCTTCCTGGCACTCACAACTTTCTATTATTATATGTTCATTGTTTCTATGTTATTGCCCATTTCGACCTCTAAAGTGAAAGTTCTATGTAGTCAGAACTTCATCTTAGTATTAGACTTCTCATGCCTAGAACAGTGCCTCACGTATGACAGGAATTCAATAATGTTTGTGCAATGAATGGATGAGCCTCACCTCTTGCAGTTCTTCAGTGCAAGACCCCTTCTCTGGGGAGACGGGTCACTAGATGTCTCCTGAGTCCTTCTTAGCCATGCTTTCTCTGCTCATTTCCTCCTGCTCTGCCACTGCTGGAAAACTCTTTCCGATCACTCTTTCCAAATATTACCTGTCTCTCAAGGTCCATTCAAGCCCCACTTGTTTCATGAAACTTTTCTCAAGTAAAAGCAAAACAAAATCTATACCCTTTGGATACCTACAAAGTGTGATAGAATAATATGTTGAACAAGTACTTTAAAAAAATTATTGCAGTGAAAGATACATTGCCATTAGTTCCCTTCAAAATAGTCCCCCTCGCTTCAAACACGCCTATCCCACCATTCTTGACATTTTATGAAGCTATTCTGGAAGTCCTCTTTGGTGAGTGTCTTTAGTTGTGCTGTCTATGGGTGCCTCTATGTCCTGAGCAATTCAAAACATTTACTTTCATGGTTCTGTTGACTTTGGGGAAGTGTCAGATCCAGTCACTCAGGTAGATGGGGACACATAGTAATGGTTTTATGAGTCTGTTTTTCCACTGGTGGGCTCTCAGCAGTGGCCTCCACCAAACTTTTGACCACACCTTGTAAAGACACTTATAAAGGAGGACTTCCAGAACTGCTTCAGAAAGTGGCAAGGACAATGACATAATTGACGTGAAAGGGAATATTTTGAGGGGAATTAATGGTAATGTTCTTTTTAATGTAAAAAATTTTTAAATTTAAACACATAACGTATTTTTGATAAGTCCTCATATTTACTATAAATGTCCTTCATGCCTAGTTTTTGTAGTTATCGACTAATTATATGTCTGTGGAGTCAAGCATTTCACGTATCTTTAATTTTCAACCTTTTCTGTGTCTTTCATTTGACAACATTTCCTAAATATCCTGTTTGTATGCTGTGATGGATATGTATCAGATAAATAAGCGAATGAGTAAGTGAATGGAACCAAAAGGTGATGTGACTAATGAACTTGTAACAAAGTAGTTCTCAGCATCATGAGTTGCAGACATTGAGAAGGGTGCTGTTGAAATGAAGCAATATATATTCTCTACTTGATAATTTTTTTTTCATTTTTAGAACCCAAGTCATACTTCAGATCTTCCATATCCCCACCCATCCACTCATTCATAACAGTAACATTAGTCATCATTTGAACTTGTTCACTCTCCTCAAGTTATTCCATTAGGGAGATGAATAAACTGGGTCCCACAGAAGTAAAGCTCGTTTTCTAGGAACCATAAGCAAGCAACTCCAAGAAATGCCACTTGTTAAATAGAGAAATTTATGGGTGCCCTAAGAACAAAGAAGATGAGTCACTTAACTCTATCTACCATTTAGGAGGGTGATATAGCTAGAGAAGATTCATAGATAAAAGTGAATTCAATTGAATTTTAAATGGAAATTATCTAGACAGGTGAAAAGGCCAAGAAAATAATGCAGGCAGAGATTCAGCACCTAGATATTAGAGAGAATCAGTCTGACGCAGTGATGCCAGTTAACATTTTTAAGTGTTCCCACCAGTCTTTGTAGATGCTTTTACCACAGCCTGTGTAGCATATTGCAACTGTGTGTTGAAGAGTCTGTTTTCATTACCAGGCAATATTCTCTTCATTTATGTAGCTGTCCTTGTACCTAGCTCTGTGTCTGCCGTTGAGTTCATATTCACCAGCTTCTGGCTGGTTGGGCAGCTACTGAGGCTGCTGGCTGGCTGGCTACCCTGAGATGTCAATTCTAGTTTGGCCTTTTTCAGGGCATCTCCCTATAGATGGAGAGGTCTCAGAAAGCAGCCAGTGTCACACAGATGGGCAGAAGAAGTTAAGACACATGCAGTAGAACTCAGAACTGGATGAGTTCTGAGTCCTTGGATCAAGCATAGCTAAGTGCAAGATCATCAATCTATACCTCTGCATATTACAAAAATAATAATAGAGGTAACATAGAGTGAGAAGTAACAAGCTATGATTAGGAATACTTAAGCTGGAAGATGCTATGAGGATAAATTATGCTTATTCTGTGAAAAGCAGAAACTCCAAAATGGCCTGGCTCACTAATTAAAGTACCTTCCTATTTTCTAATTCCTTTCCTTTCTCACGGCAGGGTGACTGCCGGAAAGAGCTGCCCTCCTCTGCCAGCCTCTGCGCAAAGTCAAGAAATCAACATTATAATCATGCATTGTTTCCATAGCAAGTGCTCCCACAGCTCCAAGCAAAACAGCACTTTCTAGATCCTGCCAGAGCGTATGTGGTGAAGAAAGATTAATTAGCGGCTCACTAATTGACAGTATTTCCCACCACATCTGCTTCTGCCTGATGTGAGTTTAAATGTCTCTATTTAAATGCCTGAAGCTGATTGAACATGTATAAAATTTAATGCCCCTTTCCAAACCTCGGAGATGCCTGGTGCCTGGGTTCTCTTTCTTTAGCAGTAGGCACATCAGGGAAAGGCTCGGTAGCTGTAAATGATGAACCCTGGGAACAAGAAAGAGAAGGAGGATTAGGGTTTTGGAAAGAGGCGAAGTCTGCCGGAGTCGGGGACCTGAGACGTAGCTGTAGATCTTCAATAACCTGCCGTGTGACTGGCAAATCACACCGCCTCTAGGGACTTCTCTTCTTGCTCAGGTGTTAGATGAGACCAGTGGCTTTCTACCAGTATTTCTCAGAGTTTAGAGGGTCCATATCTCTTAGGGATCTCCTAGATTCCAGAAATGTGCTGTTCAATAGACATTTTTGCCACATAGAAGTTTCTACAATGATGGGCCACACGATTCATTAGGTAGTCCTTCACCACTAGTAGCTATTGGTGCCCAAAATTTGGCTAGTGTGACTAAGAAACTTAATTTTAAATTTTGCTTAATTTTAATTAATTTAAATTTAAATAATCCCATGTGGCAAGTGGCTACCATATTGGCCTGAGTAACTCTGGGGGGTCTGAGTTGGAGTTTAAGTGGGCAGAGTCAAGAACGTCTACATCCCTGATTCAAGCAGAATAAATCTGCTTCTGTTGTATTCAATAATGTGCTATTATGACAGTTTCCCCTGCAAAAAAGGTCAGGTCGAATTCTCTTCCCTTTTTACTCAAAGAGTGTGTTTGGTTCCTACTGTGTACACAATGAAATTAGGATCTTGGTATTAGTGTCCTCCAGAGTTTAAAAGCTTGGAGACTACTTAGTCTGTTTTCAAATCCTTCTGCTATGGAACCTTTTGTGTTACACTCCATTTTGTCTGACATGGAGGACGATGCTAATGTAACTGCTATATCACCTAAATTGAAGATCACCCTGGCTGCTTTGACAAGCTAAAGTCCTTTAATGATATCTGCATTTGTCCTATCTAACTTGCTCCCAGGAGCTGCTCAAAGCCTGTGAGGTTTCTGCCCATCCTACATGTTCAGACCATGGCCAAAAAGGACCAGAGACAAAAAAAACATCCAAATGAAGTCAGTTTTCTCAGTCTGTTAAGTCTATTCCCACACAACCCAAAAGAAGCAGCTAAGAGTTTTCCAAATAAAGATGCTAATCTCTGTTAAAGCTTCTCCAGGATTCCTGGAGGCTCCAAGGTGTGTCCCTTTCTCATCATGGCCCATGACAACTGCAGGGCCTTGTGGCAGTAGTGGTGACAAAGTACGAGTGCACCTGCTGCTGGGGGAGGGTGGCCAAAGCAGGGACCACGAGTTACACGGATGAGATCTGGGGGGAAATATGTCAAGATGTGACCCTTGAGATGTAAGCCCAAGGAACTTGTCATCTATGAGGTAGGACTCTCCCCTGAGACAAATATTTTTATAAAATGATCAGGAAACATGGTATAGAGCATTTCATATGTCAGAGCTACCTATAAAATAGGCAAACCACACAATGTAACGCTTGCCCCATAGAAAGTGCCAATATCTCTGAATCTTGGAGTGGAGAGAGGAGACTACATATCTCCTAGAGCAGTGATGCAGGCTCTAGGAAAGGCATGTGCGGGTCCCTTAGAGAGGTGAAAGCTCACACAGTCTTTCAGTTTTGCTTCCTTGGACTCCCTTTGAAACTCTCTCCCAGAGAAAGGTAAGTAGCTAGCAGTAACCTTCCAGAATCCTCCTGTAAAAGGAAATGGCTGTGATTTTTTTTATCTTTCTCAACCACACTAAAACAAACAGCAAGGCCTGTGTAAGCCAGTATGTTAACCAAAAAACACAACTGTGGGAACCATATTATTCTATCATTTTCTAAACTCTCATTCTCACTTACAGCAGAAATTGTTGACAGGAGTTTTGCCTTTTGTTGTGTGTTTTGGTTTGAATTTCATGAAAACACACGGTGGCATTTGGAGGAAGACTTGCCACAAAAGTAGCATTTGCTATAGTTTTCTTGGCTTTATCACATTCTGGCTGTCTTTTGTTACGTCACCTTCACCAAACAAACTAATTAAGAAAATGCTCATCTGAGGACATTATCACTAGGAGCAGGCAGGCTTCCTTCTCTCTTGCTCTCAGGGTCTCCCTCATCCAGGACATCCATCTACATCTCTGTTCCACATACAACAGATGGCCACCCTTCCCTTCCCTTTGTTCCACCAACATTAATAAATTTTGCAAACAGTTAAGCAGAGAGAGGTCTGAAACCTGGAAGTTACCCCATCGTGTGGTCTCAAAGAACACTTACCATCTTACCATCTTGTTTTCTACCTTTCTATCCAATGGCCAAGCCCAGAAGGCTGCAGTGAATTCCTTTAGAATTTTCCAAGGAAACAGAAGTTGGTCCCATAGGCCCCATTCCCGGATACCTGTGGAGATCTCTGCAGAGACTTCCGTTAAGACTCTCCCCTGGAAACTGGGCCCTCTGTTGAGTATGACCCGCCGACTTTTCGGCCTCATTGCTGACTTGCCACTTGTTCGTGGTGTGCCTTCACTGCAGTAGTGTTTCTAGAGGAGCTGTAAGGTTTCTTCATTCAGATGATCAGTTACTTCTGGAACTGCAGCAACTGCAGCAAAGTAACCCTAAAGAAGAAGCACAATCAATGATGCAGCTACTCTCGCTCACTTCCTCTGCAGCCTTCATCGTGTGTCTTGCTCTCCACTGCTGAGTACAGACTCCGCCTCACGGTGAATTAATGAATTTGTAAACTGGGCACAGCTGGGAGGAAAACAAGGCAATGTTTTTTAATTAGAAATTGTAGAAAGAATTGGCATAGCTCTTTTTCTTCCTTATGCTTACATCTTGCCTATTAAGAATCTCTTCTCGAAGTTGCTTTTCAAGTATAATAAAATAGGAATGTTTTGTTTATGCTATTCCGTCCTTGCTTTCAGAGGCTCCATGCTTGTTCCTGCAGGATTGGACACTGCCAATGTCTTCCTGTAGGGTGGGACTGGAAAGGCCGTGTTGTAAACCAAGATCTCTCCCCATTGAGAACTCGCACAGCTGCCTGGCTTCAGTCACCATGCTGGTTGCTTTGAGGGTTGTTTCTGTTGGTGGCTCAGCACGAAGGGGCTGGTTTCTGAAGGTGATCTGTAAGTTTAGATTGTTAATAGCTATGATTTCTGGAGAAGCTGGGGTTTCACATGTCCATCTCAGCTCCATTTGAAATCCCATGTGGCAAAGCAAGAGAGACGTGTTCTGTCTTTTTTTTTGAGTTCACTATTCCTAAAAGGTGTAAGAGATTTGCCCACTCTACCAAGAAAAGAGTCAAGACTGATTACAAGTCAAAATGTCTGCCAGAGCTTTCAAACACCTTGTGGTAATAATTACATGTCAAGTCTAGAGTTGCCCTCTGAAGACTTTTCTTTTGTAGTGTGAATATCTCTTTATTACAGGCTGTAACCCATAATAAATCCATCACATGGAGCTGGGTCACAACTAAATAAAAGCAATTTAGATCTAAAGGGTCCACATGGCTCATTACCTTTCCCTATGCCATAGACCTCTGGTTTAATAAATCTAACTCATGGGGTGGGAATTATTTCTGAGAAAAGACTGGACCTCTTTGGACTAGTGACACCTCTGTATGTTCCTGACTCACAGGAGCACTCTTACCCGCTACCGACTATACAAATAAACACCTCCACATCATTTTCCATGATTGATTGAAATGATAGAATGGAAAGCTATTGCGATTTTAAAATGAAAAGAGAAACCTCAGTTTAGAAAAAATGGAAAACTTATTTTTTCCCCATTCTATAAAATTACTTCTATCCTCATAGGACTCCACAGAGGATTTTGCTTGAAACCTGCCTGCAGTCACATGAAATTCATTTTCCCAGTTGTTCACAGGAAGTGATTAATGATGAGCCAGAAAGTCACCACTCAGGAAGCCTGTTCTTTATGACTTTGACCTATTTTTCTGAAAATGGACTCAGAGGAGTCTCCTACAAAATGCCTAGAAGAAAAAGTAAGTTCCCTGATTACTGTAACCCCAAGAACTTGGGAGAGGAAGACTTCATGCACAGAAACTGAGGCAGAATTTTGGATTGAATACAAAGAAAAGTAGTTAAGCAGTGGAAGACACAATTAAAAATGCAAAAGCCAACACCCATGTGTAAAGAGAAACAGAGACAGCATGAGAGTATACAGATACGGATGTAAATAGAGGCTGAGTAACCTTCTTGGTATAAGTCTCTGAGACACAGCTGGGCTAGAGGCCTACAACTGAGTAAGGAAAAGAACTAGAGCACCTTGTAATTAAGAAAACACAAACTGCTTGGGAGGTAGCACCAGCCTATGGTTTGTTATTTTAACACTCACCACTATAATAACATATCTTTGTATTTTGCAAAATTCCATTCCATTGATAAAAGTTTGTTTTCAAAGAGATCTATGTTGCTTTTCCATGGAAGCAATGCTTCTTTTTGTGATTGTTTAGCTGCCTGGAACATGTGTGAATGTAATCGAGATCACCAAAACACTTCCAATGGCCTGACTGACATGCCAAGCACCTACTTCTCAACACTCTTCCTCTCTAACCTGCAGGGAAATCTTTTTTTTTTTTTTTTTTGTGGTGCCGGGGATCGAACTCAGGCCCTTGTGCTTACAAGGCAAACACTCTAATCACTGAGCTAAATCCCCAGCCCCCTGCAGGGAAATCTTTTGAAAAACTCTTCCTCTTTTCCTCCACTATTCCATTCCATGGTGTGAGACGAAGCAACTACAAAATATGCCTGATGGAGACTATATATTCTGTAGTACAATTTAAGCCTCATATGGGAAGGGCAGAGATAGCAGCTGTCATTGTCCTGCTGCACAATGACAACTGGGGAAACAAGGGTACACTGAGTCCCAATAAATAAGCACAGAACATGATAAGATCCTGAGCTGGGAGCTGTGGCCAGGAGGAACTATGACAACTCAGAGGAGAGAGTCAGTGAGAATGGAAATGACCAAGAACGCTTCCTGGAATAAATGCAGACAGCAGAGCACATGAGTAAGTGTGTGGCTTTCAGAGTCAGCTCGACCTATGTTTGAACCCAGCCAGATGACACTGAATGAGTAATTCAGTCTCCAATCTTTAGTGCTCTTGTTTTGTTTTGTTTTTTAATGGAGAACCTGATACCCACTCATCTACGTCTTAGGATGAAATAAAATAACTTATACAATGTGCTCTGCACAGTGTGTGCCACATGCAGTAGTAGTTACTCAAAATGTGGGACAAGTATTCTCATGGGACTTTAGCTGGATCTGGAAATTTAAGTAAGATTAGGATAGACAGAGAGAGAGACAGACAACAGAAAGGATCACTTTCCAAGGACAGAGAATAGAAATATAGCATACAGTTCTTGTAAATTCATGTTCATGCTTACATATTTTTTAAGACAGAGTCTTGCTATGTAGCTCATGCTAGCCTTGAACTCACTATGTAGCCCAGGCTGGTCTTAAACTTCAGACAAGCCTCTTGCCTCAGCCTCCCGAGAGCTGAGATTAGAGGAGTGTGCCACCATGCTTAGCTCATTCTTATACATGAGCAAACAATTACAGGCAACTGGAAGACCACACTACAAGAATGACTAATGGATCCCTGAATAAACTTGCAACAAGGACTAATTCATAAGATCAAAAATAGGTAATCCTAAGTGGTGTTGGGGAAAGTTAATTAAAGATTCACTATATTACTCTGCTCCACTCCTATCCTAACTCACCACAATAGCCTTGGAAACTGGCACAAAAAGGTAAAAGTTCTGAGCTAGTTCTTGCTATTTGTGGAATCCTGAAGATAAGTGGCTACCTGTTACGCAAATACGGCAAAACAAAGAATAATCACACAGTGATGTATGCATTGCATTTCTGAGGAAGATAATGTTTCTTGAGAAAGTGAACTTGGTCTTCTTTTAAAATTATTTCTTTATTCATTTTTAATTCATTGTTTTAATAAGCAATTTCTGATTATTTACTATTTACCAAAGGTGTGCTACAAATACAATAGTAAGAAAACCCTGGGCTGGGGATTTAGCTCAGTGGTTAAAGTGCTTGCCTTGCAAGCACAAGGACCCGAGTTCAATCCCCAGCGCCAAAAAACAAAACAAAAAAAAACAACAAAAAAAAAGAAAACCCTGGTATCTTCTCTTACATATTTTAGAGTCTAGCTGGTTAGATAAAAATTAAATGACTCTACAGATCTAAATGTATGAGTTGCATAAAGGGTCCTGAAGGACAAATTGCATGGAGACTAAGCATGTGTGTGTGGTCTGATCTGATCTGGGTGGTGAGGACGAACATCTTTGAGGAAGTAACTTTGGCGAACAGATGAAGGAAAGGGATTGGAGGAATTCAACAGGGGGCGGTGGAGATGAAGGGAGACAGGAGTACAGGGGCCCCAAGGCAGAAGGAAACAGGGGTGGAATAAGAACTTGAGAGACAGCTGTGGCCATTGTGGAAGAGGCGCAGGGAGCCAGAGGGCAGGACGAAGCTGAAAAAAGTGCAGGAGCTGTCGCCCAAGAGCTGTGTTAGAGATCTGGGACTTGCATAAAGTAATGAGAAGCTATTGAGGTATTTTAAGATGTCCAGGCTTGACAGGGAAAGTGGATAGAAGAGGAGCATGTCTCAAAATGTGAAGACCAAACATTTCAAGAGTCCTGGGGAGCAATGATGGTAGCTGGAAAGGGGGAGGGGTGTGGGGGGTGGGGGGCTGGACAGCAGTGACTAGACTTGAAACAAGATAAGGGACATCTAAAAGGGATCTATTGGTTTTCTTGGCCAATAAGTAGGTGCTCAGAAAGTGATAGAATATTCTGGGAGCCTAAGAAAGAGCCTGGAAGTGAGAACATTGAGGTCTTCACTCCAATGGGGACAGAGAAAACTGTGTTGGAAGTTTGAAAAATGGCAGCGCTCATGGGGGGAAGGTCCCCTAGGGGTTTTGAATTGTGCACTGGAAGCATCCACCGTGGGCAATTCACAGCAGAAGAAGGGTGCAGGCTGGCTCGTAGCCCTCCAAGCAGGAAGCTGCCTTTCTACCAGGGACCTCCCCTCCCCCTACACTCACTGGCTTTAGTTTTTCAAGAGTGGGTGAGTCAATCTTGGTACCTGCTAACAACTATATAATTTTTTTAAAAAAGTTGTGCTTGCAAGCTTTCTAAAGCACTGAGTTGAAAATGCTCACAAGTAGTCGAATATTTCCCCAAGTCCCTAAGAACCTCCTCAGGACAAATAGTATTTCTTTATGTCTGAATTCATAGGGTCACGCAATGCAGTGAATAAAAGCAGTCCTCATCCTTGTCCTAGGTTGGAGTGACGTATGTGTTGCCAACAACCACAGGCAAAAAAATCCATCTGTGAATGAATTTGTGATACTGAAAATGCCTTCAGCTCGTGCTTTCTCTCTCTCTGTCTCTCTCCCTCTCTCTCTCTCTCTCTCTGATTCAATAAGCCTGGTATAGTAGGATAATGAAGGTTAATTTCAGCCTTGTCTCCCTATCTTGCTTGCCTACTTTTCTCTGACCGGAAATAAAATCTTGAGGAGCTGATGACTAGCTCCCAGCACTGTAGTGCTTCTTAATTGGCAGTGATTGGTTTGCCCTTTCTTCTTAGCAATTATCAAAGGAATCATGTCATCAAGCTGTTGGCCGTCCTGCCCTGCGCCTCATCCTCCCGGGACTGTGACAGGGAAGGCGGAGTGCCCTGCATACAGCAGCAATCAGAACTGATGACCCTCCCCGCAGGGAGCGGGGTCAGCCTTGGAGGCGTTCAGAGGCATGTGGCAAACCAGCCTGTGAGAAACAGGCTCATCTATCTCCCTTGTGTGTCCTCCAACTTAAACTTCCTTTCCAAGCATTGAATTTTGGCTGCCACAAATTCCCAGACAAGCCGATGTAAAATGCTGCCTACAATGATGAGAGCAGCTCTCTGGAGGGGTAGTTTATATACTTATGAAGTGTCATTTTTTCAAGTCCTGTCTCTTCCCATCAGCTGCATATTTTATAACTCTGCCATCCTTCATTCTGGTATTTTTGTTCATTCATCAATCTTCTCTTTCCTCAGTCAGCAGTTCCACATTGCCCACATAAATAAACATTTATTAAAGATCCACATGATCGGAAATGCAAATTAAAATAACACTGAATTTTTTTGGGCCCAGTCAGCCAAACAAGTTTCTCAATATGAGTAGTCAGTATTGTCAGATTTTCAAGAAAATGGGTACTGTCTTAGCCCGTTTGCAAGTATATTTATTGCTCCAACTTCCTAGATGGCAATAGAGCAATTTTATCCCATGTCTCAAATATATTCATATCATTTAACTTGGAAGTTACACCTTGAGGGTCTTTGCTCTGTATTTCAATTTAATTCTCATAATTATTTCATGAGATAGTTATTATACTCATTCACCAATGAGAAAACTGGTTCCAGAAAAGGTGAATAACTTGTTAAAGGTTTCACACTAAGTACATAACAAGAAAAAGACCCAAATGCAGATCTTATATATGATACTCAAATTTCAAAGGATGCTAAAGGCTGCGTTGTTATACTTAATGCAAGAATTTTCATCAAAGCTTTACTTATGTAATAGGCAAAAATTGAAAGAAACCTGAATATATAACAACAAGGAGTTGATTTTTAAAATAATACTGTAACTATATGGTAAAAATCTACATATTCTTAAAAATGACATTGTAGAATATTTAAGAATGTAGGAATATGTTCATTATAAACAATTTTATGAAAATGAAGTCATATAAAGGAATGTACAATGTAACATCAACCTTATAAGAACAATCGTATACATATCTATAGAAAAAAGATCAGAGGAATCTACATCAAATGTTAAAAGTGCTAATCTCTTACTGCTGGCATTATGCTCATCTCTATTGTCTTCATCCTTATCTGCATTTTCTCCACCTTCTATAAAGTTCACGTATTACTTAAAAAGGTTAAAAAGTCCATGTTTCCCTTCTTTATCCTAAGTGAACTCCAGATCTGTAATAACAAATAAACATCCTCCATTTATCAAGTACTGGCTACCTGCTCAGCCAGCAGAACTTTAGAGGGCAATTCACATGCTTCTCACCATCAACCCTCTTAGGCCTCTGTCACAGATAAGAGAGCTAAGGTCCTGAGATATTATATAACTTGCCGAAGGTGACAAAACTAATAGGCGGTAGATCTGGAACTCTAACCTCTTCCTTTGGCTGGTTCCAGAGACTGCAGTGAAGTGATTGACAGCAGGGACCTCAAAGCCAGTGGATGTAGGGACCTCAAAGCCAGTGGATGTAGGTTCGTATTCCAGCTGAGTTACTCACTAGCTATGTGAGGAGTTATTTCTTTCCTGTGTCTCAATTGCCTCTTTTGTAAATTTGGATAATAATGGTGTCCACCATGTAATGATGAGGATTAGATGAATTAATTACTTATGGTGCTTAGAACAGCATGCAGAATGTAGTACCCAAAGGGCTAGTATCAACGATAGGGCTCTCCCCACTGGTGCTGGGAGGTAGCGTGGAGTGGCTGAAAGAACATAGTGCCAAATACACCTGGAACTGCGGTCAGTTTGGATCACTTAACTGGGTGACCTTGAACAAGTTGCCTGTGCCTCTGTTTCATTATCTTTGGTGTCAAGCACCCGGTCACAGTAATTCTCAGTGATAACAATTGTCCTAATCATTCTGTCAGCCTGTCTTTATTTTCTTCCCACACAATGTGATGCAGTCACTGGTTAGGGCTGAGCTGGACCCCTCAGCTGCACTGAAGGATTATTGCTAGGATCTGTAAGGGGAAGCTTGCATACAACCTGTATATCCTGTGTACATCCTGTGTTCATGATCGTTTTCAGGAATGGATCTGCTCAGAAGTCCACCAATGGAACACCTTTCTTCTTTACATGCAACAACAACAACAACATTTTCAGCTTTGCCAGTTCAAGAAGCCCCAAAGTGTTTTGCTTCTTTTAATAGCACCCCCACCCCCATCCATCTGCCTGCCATTTGCCTCCAGAGCCCGGAAACACTGCAATTCCCAGAGTGGCCGGAGCAGAGGAGAAGCAGCAGCCTGGTGGCTGCCAGAGTTTACGACTGTGTGCAGCATGGGAAAATAAACAGCGGTTGCCATTAAGTGTCTGCATGTTCCCCGGGGAGGGGGAAAGAAGGGAAGAGGGAGAAAGGATGTCAGCATCCCAGAGAGTAGCAGGACACAAACAATTTTTTTTTCTTTTAAAATTAGAAGACTCAACTGTGTGCTACTCTTCTGCCCAGTTTCCCTGTGCTTTCTGTCACAGCTGTGCCAAGACACATATTTATTGTTCCCTAGACCACCTAGAAGGTGTGATATGGAAAGACACCTCATCCAAGCCTCAGGAAGCACCCCAGTCCTGAAGAACAGCTCCGGATGGTAGAGGCTGTGTGGCTGTGACCTGGTCCAAGATCACCCTTCCGAGGGTAACTCTGAGGGGCTACCTCAGCTTCACACTTTTGGTTTATTTGCAAGCTCAGCATAGGTTAGACTGTTAGTCTCGGAAGTGAAGTGGCCTGAATCCACTCCAACTAAGGCCGACCTAAGGCTGAGTCAGCTCTCTGTCTGGGGAAAGTAGGCCCAAGCCGAGAGGCCACATACAGAGACCTTGGTCAGACCCATTGTCCCAGTGGAGGTGCTTCTTGAAGACATAGCTTCAAGGAAGACTAATGGCCTGGGGCACAAAGGATCATCTGGGGACCTCGGAAAGGAAATATTGGTGATCTAAGGATGGATTTGTCTGTGCGGTGTACCTTCAATAAAAGAAAACCAGAGACATTCTATGTCAGAGGTCTGTAAACAAGCTTGTGGGCCATATCCTGGCCCACTGCCTGCTTTTAGGTAGCCTGCAAGCTGAGAATAGTTTTCATATTGTTAAATGATTGAAAAATAATCAAAAGAATAACAATATTTTGTGACGTGTAAAAAGTGCATGAAATTCAAACATTAATGAATACCAGTGATATCTTTGTCCGAATACAGCCATACACATTCACTTCCAGACACTCTGCGGCTGATGTTATGTTACCACAGAGTCGAAGAGTTTCAGCAGAGACTCAACTCTCAGAGCATAGAATATTCACTATCTGTCCCTTTGCAGAAAACAATTGCTGATCCTGCTCAAGGGCAGTGGTTTTCCAATTTTAGTGTGCATTAGAAATCACCTGGAGGGCTTGCTAAATCAGATTGCAAACCCATCCCCAGAGCCCCTGCTTCGATAGGTCTGAAGAGTCATCCAAATTTTGTATTTCTAGCAAATTTCACAGCCTTGCTGATTCTGCTGGGCTACGGTCCGTGCTTTGAGAACCAGTGTCCAAGAGAGTCTAACAGCCTGTGTATCAGAAGTGAAGAAGGAAGGTGAGAGGCGGCACCAAGGAGAAGGCATTCCCGGGGAGTATGAATACTGGGAAGGGAGGTCGAATAGCACATGGAGAGAAAAATTAAAAATCTGCAGTTTTAATGGAAAGAAGACACTTTGTTGATTAAAAATATGAGAGTTGAAAAAAAAGCAAATTCCCTTCAAGTTCACTCCTTCATTTGGCTTTTACCAATCTCACTTCTCTAATCATAAAAGGACTAGTTTGAAAACAAAGATATTCTGACCCCTTGGGGGGACCTTGTTTGAACTCATTAGAAATTTCTTATAGGTCTCTGTCAGAAAAGACCCATAAGGGACTAGTTCCTCGTTTTGCTTATCTCTAAGCAAACCATACTGAAACTTAGGGGCTTGAGACCTGGTTACTGCTTTTTTTCTCAGGATTGGGCAGCTGGGCTGAGTTTAGCTTGTAGATCCCCTACAGGCTGTGGCAGTGGACACCCATGTGGCAACAATTAGCCACTGGTCAGGAGAGAAGGTGGCATAGCTGGGATTTCAAGGCCTCCCTTTCCTCAAAGGGACTCTCTCCGTTGCCTCTCCATGTGTCTTTCCAATGTGGCAGCAAGATTTTTTTCACAGTGTGCTACCAGGCACACAAAAGCAGGAAGTATCAGGCCTTTTCAAAGTTCTGACCCCCTGTACTCCCACAGGGGCCACATTCCATTGGTCAAATGTGTCATGGTCCATCCAGGCTCCAGGGATGAGGACCTCACCGGTGCAAACATCAAGAGGAAGGCACTTTAGAAACCATCAGGGGACATACTGCAGCAGTATTTGCCTAAAAAGATTTCCACCAAACAAAAGGAAAATAGGGAATCGTGAGGTGAGTGTTCTCTTGGGGATAGATGGCTCTGCAGGGATAAAAATTAAAACCTATGACTAAATTTTGGGTGGTTTCCTAGAACTGAAAGCACTGGAACATTTTTAAGAACATTAACAGATGTTTTCCTTTTTTAATTTCTTAAATGTGTCCACACAGGTACTGGAATGGCAAATATTTCCAAATTTAACCAAATTTTCCTAATCACTAAACAATCATCTTAATTGTCCACACACACACACACACACACACCCACACACACACACACACAGAGGAGGAGAAAGAGAATGAGAGAGAGAGAGAGAGAGAACTCAACTAAAGAGGTAAAATAAGATTGCATTGAAGCTGTGTAATTGGTGGATTTGTGTTGCTATCATTTTCTTTCATTTTAACCCAAGGATTCTGGTACGTCCTTTTTTCAATATTCTATGGGTATTTACATATTGGAAGGGAAGAATTGAAATAACATTTCTTCCTAACTATTTCTTCATATTCCCCATACCTAATTATTTGGTTGTAATTACCGAGTTTTTTTCAATCTTGTATTTTCATTTAACACTCGACCACATGGGCATATACAACTCTAAGTTAATTTTTGATAGTTCTATAGTATCTTATTCCATTATGTAGATATTCTTCAATTGTAGGAAAATTAAAAACATATGTTCACACAAAAACATATCCATGAATATTCATAGCAGCATTATTCATAAGAGCCCCAAAGTAGAAACAACACTAATGACCATTAACTGATGAAAGGATAAATAAAATGTGGAATACCCATAGTATGCATTATTATTTAGCAATCAAATGAAATTAAGTACTGATATTGGCTGCAACATAGATGAGTGTTGAAAAAAACACGATAGGAAGTGAAAGATGGCAGACACAAAAGGCCACATATTTTATGATCTTGTTTATACAAAATGCAAACTCATCGAGACAGAAAGTAGATTCCCATTCCTTCATTCTTGAAATGATCTCCCTCCTGGAATTCTACAGTGCCACGCATTTCTGGGTGTCTTCCATACCTTTCTGACTAGCTTTGTTCTAAGTGTGCCACTTCCTGCTGTTCTTCAAACACCATGGTCCCCAGTGGCCCTCAGTCTCACTCTATGTGCTCCGTGCAGAGTTCAGAACCGCTGTGGCAAATTTGTTGACACTGACATCCAGCTTTGTTCCTCCAGCCTTCACCTCCTCAGCTCCAGACTCTCTTGTCATCTACCTACAGAGCATTTGCTTTTAGACGTCTCTCAGATTTGAAGCAGAATCCATCATTTCCTACATCTTCCATGTCTCCATGCTTTTGTAAAATTCGTTCCCCATTCTCTGACTTCGTGAGCTGTTATTCATTTGTCAAGCTTTAGTTTAAATTTTACCTCGTCCATGAAGCCTTAGTGAACTACTTGGATGAGGTGACCAGTTGCCTTCTGGGCTGCCAAGTGCTTTACATATTTGCTTTTGTACACTCATCACATCATATTTAAATATTTTCTGAAGGCTGCTATGTTGTCTTGCTTTTTCATAGCCAGTGCTTAGTGCTGTTGCAGACAATGAATTTTCACTGATGGGAGAAGATAATGGCAATGAAGGCTAATGCTTTTATTGTGCTTACTGGACACTAGAACTGCCCTAGTGTTGTATTTGTAGTAACTCACTTCACCTCCACAATAAACCACTTGAGACAGTGTAGTGTATCCACACTACAATGCCAATTTTTAAAGTGGATAAACTAAGGCAAGGATTTGAGTAATTTCCTCAAACCCCCACAGATACCAAATGGCAGAGCTGGGATTAGAACCCAGACATTCTGGTAACAAAGTCTATGTTCCTAATCACTATGGTACATTAATACTGAGAGGAGACTTCACATTTCATTTCCCTCTCCCATGCCTTTGAGATTCCAGTATTGCTACAGGGATACAATAAATTTCTCTTTGACTTTGTCTACAGCAAAAGACTTTCTCCAAGGTAATTAAGAGTTTATTTTTTACATGCCAAAGAATTAGTCAATTGACTGTGCATCTTAAATTTGACTTTATTCAAAGGTAAAAATTACTCTCGTGTGAATTCATTCACAAATGTTTACTGAGTACCTCTTGTCTTAGTTACTTTTCTCATTTCTAAGGCAAAATACCCTATACCCACAAGTTAAAAGAGGAAAGGTTTATTTCTGCTCACAGTTTGTAGAGGTTTCAGTCCATAGTCAACAGGCTCCAGGGTGGTGTGGCATGGGAGAGGGGCATCAGAGGAGAAACAGTTCATGATGTGGCAGCATCAAGGAGAAACAGTTCATGATGTAGTAGGGAGAAGGCAGCAAGGGAAAGCAGCAGTAGCAAGAATACCTTCCCCTTCTCCTCTTACATTCTATCCAAACTATAAACCTATTGATTGGTTCCACCCACACTCAGAGTGGAGCTTCCATTATCCACACCCAGAACTATACTAATTCCAATCAGTGGACTAAACTACTCCCACATCTGTAATCCCAGTACTACATGCCTTAGACACAGCAGGCCCTGAAATACCCCACCCGTGAGCACATGAGGCTTTTTGGGGACATCTAGATACAAGCCATAACACGTCCTCTGTTCCAGACAGATTTAGGCATTGAAAATAGATTAGTGAGTCAGAAACGAATCCTGCCTTCTTGTACAACACTTAGGAATAATGACATTTTATGCTTTCCACTCACACTTATTACTAGGTCAGCCAAAGCCTGTGTGCCCACTAACTTCTGGTTGAATAAGACTTGAGATAAATCTAAGATGCTCCCTGGTTTAGTCAAAGTTCTTCCGAGAAACAGAACCAATAAGATAATGGAAGACAGATATTGATGCTGACCTATATGTATATAAATATATGTAGATCAATGAAAGAGAGAGAAAGAGAGAGAGAGAGAGTAAGGGGGAGAGAGACAGAGAGAGAGAACAGAGATATCTTAAGAAACTGGCCTACAGTATTGTAGGGCCTGGAAAAATCTGAAATTTCTAGGGAAAGTTGGCAGGCTGAAAACTCAGCTAAGAGTTGATATTACACTCTGTAACTCACTGTCCCCAGGAAATTTAGGTAGAGTATTTATACTGAAACCTTATGGCAAAATTCCTTCTTCTTAAGGAAACCTCAGTCTTTGGTATTAAGATTTTCAACTTATTGGATGAAAGCCTATCATGTCATGGAAGGAAATCTGCTTTACTTGAAGCCTACCAATAGCAAATACTAATCACATTGAAAAACACCTTCTTAACAACATCTAAACTAGTTTTTGACTGTACATCTGGGTACAGTTATCCAGTCAAATGATACATTAAGTTAACTACCACATAGCCCATTAGCCATATATGTCCAAAGTTGGGAAGGGAAAATCTTAAGAACAACAAATATATGAGATGGGATAAGAAAGAAAAATACAGTGGATGCTTATTTTTTTAGAAAATTTAGGGTCAATATAATCAAATTTCCTGAACTTAATGATGAAGAAACTGGATTTGGTGTCTCCCCTGAATTTGAGGTGAAACCAGGAATAGAATTCCGTCTACTCTTTGCTAGTTTCAGGAATTCCAGACATGGTAGACAGGAAAGATTATTGCATTTCAGGAAAAAAAAATGAGTCTGATAGAAGAAGTCACATAGTGATATAGATATAGATTTGTATATATATATATATATATATATCTATGATATGTATATATGGTGATATAGATATATACGGATATATGGTGATATCTATATCTTTCTATCTGTCTGTCTGTCTGTCTGTCTATCTATCTATCTATCTCCATCATATGGAACTTGATCAAGATTTTAACCTCCCTGAGCCTTGGTTTCTTAATTTGTAGTGCATCTGAAGCTTTGGTATGCCCGAGTCACCTAGGGATCTGGTTAAAACACAGCTTCTGATTCCAAAGGTCTGGGTGTGACTTGAGAGTCTATCTCTAAGCGACTTCCAGATGGTACTTCTTCTGTGGCGCTCTTGAGTGAAAGGGCATATATGATCTGTAGGCCCACCTTGAGCCTTGTAATTCTGTGATGCACCGACTCTATGACTGAGTGTCAAAAGTGTATAAAATAGACAACGGAAGAAAAAATTCACTTTTTCTTATGTTTCTCTGTACACTTTTGTTCACGGTATTTTTTTTTTTTTCCCTACATGGAGTCACCATATATTCTGGTTTGCCTCAGAAGGTCTTGGTTTGTGACTCTTTCCCATTGTGATGAATAATAGAGATCTTTTCACACTCAAAAGTGCCTTAGTTTGGACAATAAATTACATGGTCACCCATCTTCTAGCTTTCTTTTGCTTCCTTATCTATGGTTACAGAAAACAGAATGCATTAGCTTTCCACCGTTTGCATATTTCAGGCCAAGGAATAAAGTATGACCCAGTTAGTTTTCTTACACAGTATGTCAGAACCCCATGATTTGTGAATTTCTATTTTCTTTCCTTACCAACAGCAGACTCAGTTCAGGGTTTTTTTGGCCAGTGCCCCTTATGTTCAGCCCTCCCAAGTTGTGGACCCTGGGAAAAACTGCATGGTGTTTGTTTTGTGGTGACCGGCAGCAAAGTTCCCTCAGAAGATTAAAAGCTAAATGGAAAATACCTCATGAGTGACTTTCCCACTTCCTATTCTCACAGAATCGTTGTCTGGGTGTACAATTCTCAAGTTCAGGGGCAGCCTCTGGGAATAAGCTTCCGCACCCATGTAACTAAAGGCACCTCTCAAAGCACATTGTGGGGTTCCAGCTCCAAACTACCAATTACAAACCTGCTCCTACAGTTCCACTCATCTATGCTCTGTTTTAGTGCATCTCAAATACTCTCCTTCAAGGGGCTTCGACATTAGTTGTTAACTATCATCTTCTATCAATAAGGTAGTGGACTTTTTCATTTATGCATTCATTTAATAAATATTTGCTAAGTGCCTACTGGATGCCAAGAAACACATGGCTGTTTGCTTAACAGCAGAAATTAAGAACCAGATACAGGTTTAGTCTCTGACTAAAAGAAGGTAGGAGATAGCAAGGGGTGTTAATGGAATACCGGAAGAGTAAGAAATGCAACATCCTTTTCCAACAATTGATTTTTTCCTGTGTGAAGAAGGCAAAGAGAGAGGTGTAATGTATAGCAATGATGAAAGACTAGCTAACTGCTCACTTCCTTGTCTGCTCATTCACAGAGGGTGCCAGCTTACTGAAGCTGTCTTGATCCCCCCCATTTAAAACTGGAGCTCACCCTCTTTGTGAGTCAGCTTTTTGTCACTGTGACAAAATACTTGAGAAAAACAACTTAAAAGAAGGAAAGATTTACTTTATTTCATTGTTTCAGAGGTTGGCCCAGTGGTGAGGTAGGGCAAAATGGAGGGAGCATGCGGTGAAGTAAAGCTGTTTATCTCATTGTCTTAGCTACTTTTTTCTCGTTGCTGAGACAAAATACCAGACACCCAAAGTTAGGGGAAGAAAGGTTTATTTGGTTCACAGTTTGTAGAGGTTTCAGTCCATGGTCAGCTGGGTATGAGGCAGGGTGGCATGGCAGACAGGCAGACAAGGAATGCAAGCAAGGGGGCTAACTTCCTGTATTTTATCCTGTATTTATATTTTATCCAGGCTACCTGGCTTTAGGGTGGGCAGTACTCCCACCCTTAATCCTAATACTCTTAATCCTAGCGTCACATCCTCGATCCCAGCAGAACCATGCCAAACCAATCAGTGGATTAATCTAGTAACCACACACTCTAGATCCAGCTACCTCTTACCACATAAGGCTTTGGGGGGACATCTAGACACAAACCATAACACTCATGGTGACCAGTTAGCAAAGAGCTATAGAGGAAGGGCCTGGGGCCTCAATATCTGCTTCAGGGGTGGTTCCTGGTGACTTCACTTCCTTCCACTACACCCCACCTCTAACCATTCCACCACCTCGCAGTAGCACTGCAGGCTGGGGACCAAGCCCTTAGCATGTGAGCCTATGGGGGACCTTCAATACACAAACTATGACGCCTCCTAACTCAGATCTCCAAATTTCTGTGCATCTCTATTTTTCCACTATGCTTATCTTATAAAATAGAATATACTTCAACTCTTCATGATGTTTATTATCTTTCTTCCTCCATTAGAATGTATTCTCCACAAATTTGTTGAATAAGTGACCTAAGCATATAAAATGATGCCTGGCAGGCAAAATTTCAGAATGGATAAAACTTGCAAACCATGTCAGAATAACAGAAAGAAATTTTCACACTGTGATAGGTAAGAAGAATAAACAGATAAGTACAGAGACGGTCGCTGGCTGTTAAGTATGAACTAATAGATGACAGCAGAATTATTCAACTCCTTATCCAATAAGGAAAACAAAATGCAAACTAGAGAGGGTAGAACTGAAATAATGATACAAAGAAGGAACTGCAAATGCTCGCACCTGCATACCTGGCTGATCAGCATTCCAGGTACCAAGGGTACTTTTTTGATCAACATCTGAACAACTGCAGGCCATCTTGAACAAAAACATCGCAGGAGAGGCTAAAATCAGTATCCTAATTTTCAAAGGGAGTGACAGTGTACTACATATCATTTATTCATAGCACATTGCAAGTCTTTGATATAAAGATTGAGCAACACAAAGTCCAGCAGAGGATTGTTAATGTGCACTTGTAAGAGACATCACCTCGGTTGATGTAAAGTTGCTCATCAGTGTTTTGGGAACACAAATGTTCAGTAAGTTAAGCATTCCCCTAGCATGTACCTTCCTCAAGATCATAGTTCATATCATTATTCTTAGCAACATAACCAGAGATTTTGTCAGGTACAGCTTGTATGTGACATTCCTCTGAGCAATGATCCTACTGAAGGAAGTGACAGTAGTGCTGCATTACCCAGAGCTGGCGAGGTCATGTTGGTCCAGCTGACCACAACCTTTTTTTCTAAATGCCAGCAACTTCCAGGAAAGTAGAGATTTCTGCTACCTATGAACATCACACACTTAACATTTTCAAATTATGCAAATATTTGGAAGTGACAAATATAAAAAAAAGATAACATAATACATAATCAAAAAATTACTTTGATGAAGCTGAATGTAAGAGTAAAATCAGTAAGATAAAATTTAACAGGGTTGCAAGTACAAAGTACCTATTTTACCATTATGGAATGAGGATGATCATTCCTAGATGTTTCTCTAGTAATGGGGCAGTTGATTCAACATGGCTTTCATAGGCTTCAACATGGCTTATCCAGATGTGGATTCTAAGAGAACCAACACATTGTAAATAGTATCCTGATGGTGAGAAATAAGTGAGCTGTGGTGAGTTGGCTTTGGTCACTTGCATGGTATGTAGAACAGGCTGAGGCAGTCTGTAAAAACACAATCAGACTCAGGAGCGTAGAAAACATATGGAAACTGGCTAATTAGCCTGAATCAAGAAACCTGTCAGTTTACGTCTTGTCAGGTGCTAAACCTCAACTAAAGGCCTAGAGAGACACAAGCAATTCTTATTGAGGTGGGGATGAGAAGAGTTGGCTATACTGAATGAGGCAGAGAGAAGAGGCTACAAATGTGTCTTTTCCACAGGAAAATTGAAAGGAGAGAGTAAGTTGGTGGTACAAGAAAGCAGGAAAAATGATCTCAGCCAAAAAATGGTGCCTTAATCTTTTGCCATTTTTCTTCTATCCAGGTTATATAGGTATGAGCAATAACACCAGTGCAAACCTGCTGATATAGGGGCAGCTTGGCACAGTGGTCAACAGGGCAAAGTCTGGGGCCAGCCTAGCTGTGTTTAAATGCTGGGGATGATCTCCTAATAACTACGTGACTTGGAGTGTGTGTTTGGCTTTTTTCCCCACCAGTACTGGATATGGAACCCAGGGCCTCATCACGCTAGGCAAGCGCTGCACCACCGAGCTACATGCCCAGTTCTGAGTGTATTGTTAGACCTCTCTGTGCTTCAGAGTTTTCTGTCAAATGGGACTAAGAATTTGGCTCGTAGAAAAGCCTTGTTAACGAATGTGGACAAACTACTGGACCAGATATGGTGTTATCTTCTGTGGGTTTTGGAAGTCCTGAAAATGATGACAACAAGGTTTAATCTCCAGTGTTAGAACAAATGGGAGGCTGGAGTTTTGACAATTGTGCCAATAGTTATGGCGCATCGCATTGGGCAGAAGATGGAGGGACAACTATAAGAAGCAACATCATGATGGGTTTCCAGGTCAGATGCACAAGGATAGCTCTTTTATTTGTTTGTGGGTTTGTTTTGTTTGTCTGGTTTTGGTTTTTTGAGACAAAGTATCCCCATGTAGTTCTGGGTGGCCTTGAACTCACTATGCAGCCAAGGCTGACCTCGGATTCATGGCAATCCCTCTGAATGCTGGAATTACAGGCATGCACCACTATGCCCAGCTAGGGAGAACTCTTTGGAACTGAATCAGTAGATCCAGCTGCAATAAAACAGGAGGGGTAAATCATCATGAAAAGCCCTTTCTCATTTGAGAGAAAAAAAATAAACCTCTGTCTCATTAAACTACTGTTCTTTGGGTTTCAAATACATATTGAATAACAGATAAAAGGTCAAAGGACTAAATCAAAGAATGCAAAAGTAGTGGATTTAGCAAAAGTGGGGAAGAAGAAAAATAAGCAACAGTCCTGCCAAGGTTTGAATGTGATTTGAGCGTGGCCCTCAATGTGTTTCATGTGTTGAAAGTTAACTCCCATTATGAGGTACTAAGAAAGTGGAAACTTAATCTGACTGACTATGGTGTTAAGAACGGGGCCTTTGGGAGGTGATTCGGATTAGATAAAATAATTAGGGTCGAGCCTCCGTGTTTGAATTCTGGTGACTCTATAAGAAAAGGGAGAGAGGCCACAAGAGACACACGTGTATCCTCCCCTTCTCTTGCTATGCACTGCCCTCAGCCACCCTGGGATTCTGTTAGCAAGGTCACCATCAAATGTGGCCCCTGACCTTGTAACTCCTGAACCATGAGCTGAACTAAAACTCATCCAGCCTGTGGGATTGTGTCATTAGCAAAAGAAAACAGATCAAGACAAGACCTAATGGGACTTTCAACCACAAAATAGATTGCAATGCACTGTATCTGTCATTTGGAATGCAAGGGACTTTCCTTGAGTCATTAGTGGTAAATCCAGGAAACATTTTAGTGGAAGTTCTCTGAACCAATCTGATATTCTGTGGAATATCCCAATTAACTAATGGTGCTCCCAGTTGTATTGTGTACTTAGCGAGGTGGGTGTGCTACCAAACCTGTTTATGTTATTGTATTTGTTACTGTAAGAACATGCCTTAATTAAGTACTACATAAACTGATTACACGAGTAGTTCCTACAAAAATAAAGCTGGCTGACTAGGGAGAATTAACAAATGAGTCACTAAAGGATGTGCTGTCCAATCAGATGTGTGTAAGATAATTGTGAAAGAGGGAAAAATTGAAAACTAGAAGAATACTGCATCCCACTTGTTTCACAAGTGTCTTCCAAGATCTGCCCATGTTTTAAAGAAACAAAACTGGAATTCATAAACAGTACAACAAGGGTGTGTTTTATGTTCATTGGTGTGAGATCCCATCAGCTAAATGATCCAGGCCTCTTGAACAGAAGACTTATTGACATCTAGGCCAGGATGGCTCATTTAGCAGGACCGCACAGCATTAAGGTATTTGGCCTCTAGTTTATATCTGCTGTACCCTCTGGTGCCCTCGACATTGGAACAAATGAAGAGCCCTTTACACGGTGCCAAATGCTCCTTGCAATAAACACGATCATGTTAGTGTCCACTACCAAGTGTTTGTACTCAAAAGGCCTTGATGCTACCTTGAAAGATTAGAAAATAGGTTTAGTTATATGTTTTAAATAAAGGTAATATTTTGAAGACATGTAAGCATTGTCTTTTCACCATTTCTATTCTAATTATCTTTCTGTGATTCACCAGTAACCTACTAGTCCTAATTTTTCTTTAAAGGTTTTTTTTCTGTATCTATATTACCTGGGAGCCTTTTGCAAAACATCCATGTCACAGGAGTTACAAGCATGATGCAGGGAGTTGCTGAAGGGACTAGTTTCAACCTGGAGAGGCAAGAGCTCAGAAAGATAAAATGATCAATCTGACATATATAAAGAACTATCCTGTTTGAAAGGAATTATGTTTCTTCTGTGTGCCTTCACATAGAACATTCCACAAGTAACTGTTAAACGAATTGAACAGAATATAATAGAAACAACATGTATAATAGAAAGAATAAAAGCTTTAGTGCCATACAAACTTGAACATAAATCCTGGCTCCAATTCTCTAACTTGCACGATATCTATATATTTTTCCTAAAGTTTCTACTTTTTCTCCATAAAACTATAATAATATTTACCTCAAAGAGTTATAAAAAATGAACAAAGTAGTCTATCTTAAATTCCTTAGCACAATTTCTGACATATACTAGGTACATAATAAATTATAGTTTCTTCCTCATCTTCTCAGTTCCTTGAGGTAAAAACAGGAAAAAAAAAAGATAATCGTCTGTTTAAACACATTATAGCTTAGAGCTTTTATATTTTAAGATGGGATAGAGCTATTGAAACTGCTTTAGTATTAAATCCTTACCACGTGGCAGATGCTGTTGACACTGTTCCACGTGGCAGATGCTGTTGACACTGTTCCACGTGGCAGATGCTGTTAACACTGTTCCACGTGGCAGATGCTGTTGACACTGTTCCTTGCCTATTAGAAAGTCAGTGACTACTTCCTTCCCTGTCAGCATCTTCTATCTGCCCTCGTGTTTTTGGACTTGGAATGTGGGCAGAAGCAAGAAAACTGTGCCATTTACAAACCCACACCTGCTCTTCCAGAAGCCACTGACCTCTACCATGCAAAGACATACACTGGCTCTCTTAAGAATGATGTACACAGGGTACAACTTCCCTGTCTGACCCGCCAACTTGCCACCTAAAGCAAGGCCCCTGAAACCGCCCTCAGATCCACGAGAGAGAAACAAACACGTGCTGTTGTTTGTCCCAAGAAGGTTTTGTGATTGTTCACCTGCAATATCAATAACTGGCTGCTACACCTGCTGTGTTAGTTTCATATTACTGTGACAAAATACCTGGGAAAGTCAACGTAGCCAAAAAAGGTTTATTTTGGTCCACATTTTGAGAGGTTTCAGTCCATTGCTGGCTGCCTCACTTCGAGACCTACAGTGAGGCAGAAACCTCATGGCAGAGGAGCATGATGGAAGGAAGCTGCTCACCTCAGGGCATCAGGAAACATGGAGGGCTAGAGAGTGCTGGCAGGCTTCTCCTTCTGCTTTTATTCTGTTCAGGCCTGCAGTCTACTGGATGGTACTGCCCACACTCAGGTGAGCCCGCCCCTTCACTTTGCTATCTCACATGCCGATCATCTCTGTAAATGCTCTCACAGACACACCCAGAGGTGTACTTTACTGATTTCCTAGGCATTTCTCAAACAAATAAGTTGACCATCATGGTTAGCCATCACACCTGCCTATGAGATAATAGGTAATGTTGCCTGGGATGCTTCTGGGGATTCATTTTTCTCTCTAGCAAGAAAAAGGTACATGAAGATAAACTCTGCTCAGTGCCCTGCCCTCAGTTATAATGAAGTAGTCAGCTCAACACTATGTAAAAGGCCAGGAGAATCACAGATGGCACCCTCAAAATGAGGAACCACTACCACCAACCACCTTCCTTCATTTTTTTGTGTAGCGACAAGAATAAATCCTTATTTGTTTAAGCCATTGTTCATTTGGCACCTCTTATTATTAGCTTAATGTATCCTGATACATGTCAATAACGAAACTCAGAACTATATAAGTCTATGATTTTCCAGTTTATATGAACTTGAGTGGTCTCTGAAGGCCCATGTACTAAATGTTTGGTCACCAGCCTGTGGTGCTACTGGAGGTGCTGGAACCTTTAGGAGGTAGAGCTGGTGGAAGAAAGTTAGGCCATTAAGGACGTGCCTCCGAAGGGAATACTGGAACCCAGGGTCCTTCTCGTCTCTTTCTCAGCTTTCTTGAGGTGAACAAGCCTCCTCTTCCACATGCTCCTACCACAGTGAACTGGTCTGCCACAGGTCAACGGCAGCAGGGTCAAGCAACATGGACTGAAACCATGAGCGCAAATATACCTGTCATTCATATGAGTCAATTACTTCAGGTATTTTGTCACATAATGGAAAATTGACCAGCATAAGCTAGGATATTTGATAATTCCCAGAATCATTTGTGACTTCATGATGCTTGTTCAGTCAGCATTGCCTGTAACTCAGTGGTACCTGAGGACTTAGGATCGTCCTCCAGGGAACTGTCTTTCCATCACCATATGGACGGGCACAGAGCTTCATTTCTTCCAAGGAATTCCTTACTTGCAGATTCACCACTACAGTATCCCCTCCTCCCACTACCATATCCCCTACTTATCTTGTCTGTATCAAAGAAATAGAAAACTGAGATCCTTGTGCACAAGTTAAGAAGAGGTGAAACAAGCTCCATTCACTGGCTCCTCTTCAGAGCTAAACGTTTACCATTAAGAAAGAGAACGGATGCTGGAGTGAGACTGCTTGAGTTCTGTGAGAATAGGGCTGTGTCTTAGTTTGGGGTGCTATAACAAAATTCCGTAGAGTAGGTGGCTTAAAAATACTTCTCATGGTTCTAGGGACCTGGAAGTCCGACATCAAAGTATCAGTAGATTTGCCTCCTGGTAGCGGGCCTCATTTTGGCTTATGGACAGCTCCCTTCTTGCAGTGTTCACCTTTGGTGAAGAGAGAGGGAGCTCTGGTCTCGCCTTCTCTTTCTGTAAGGACACTAATCTCATCATGGGGGCTCTATCCCCACAACTTTATCTAAATCTACTTGCCTCCCAGAGTTCCCTACTTCCAAGTACCAGTATGCAGGGGGTTAGGATTTTAGCATCTGAATTTGAGGAGGACATAAACATTAAGTTCATAACATGTAAGTTATTTAACTTTTATTTAACTCCATTTCCTCACAAGTAGGTATCTACTTCATAGAATTGGTAGGAGCTTAACCGAGTTAATATATGCAAAGTACTTAGAATGGTGCACATAAACAACAGTCATGTAATAACCGAGCAATTTTGCTATTTCTATCAAAGCTAAGAATGCTAAAGCTCACGGAGAAAAAGACAGACAGTGGCAGGAAGGGGCAGGATGGTACAGTGTGTGTGTGGGTGATACAGGACACTCTAGATAATATATGGCTTTTGGGAATAATACAAGTATGGGACCAGCATCTCAATGCAAGGCTCAAATACTCTGAATGGGATTCTCATCAAGTGAATCTGGTTTTTCTTAAGATTTCTAGAAATGGGGAGACCATTCCTTCCTGAGTTTGTTTATCCTGTTAGAAACTTGAACCTCTCTAGCCTCTACTTCTTGGTCCTGATTTTCACTTTTTACAGATATGGAGAGTAACTCCAACATCCCTTAAGTATATCAACCCTTTCAGTGTTTTTTGCAGCATTTTCTCCACTCACAGGTCTTTTCCAGGATTGACAGCTCTGACACATGTTCCAGCTCATTCTATGATACAGCACCTCTATTTCAGTGACACAGTGTCTCTGCTTGCCTGTGTCTCTTATGTGAACATAATGCACCAACTCAAAGCACACCAGGATGGTCCCAGATGCTTCCTTGTTTCACAAACTATGCTTCCGTGGATGCAGCCAACACACTCATGAATCACTCTAGTGCCTTACTAACTTACCTTGCATTTACTTCCCTTGTAAGTGTAGTACTGCTCCTGAGCCCCACATTACCCTTTTTGTATCCATTCAATTAGCAATGAAATTCCACGCAGGGAATTGTCTTTATTTTTATTACATTTCACCTTATTACATATAGCTCATCACTGTAAACTGTCAAGGTCTTTTTGTATCCTAATTCTGTCACCCACTGTCTTAGTTACTTTTCTCATTGCTGAGACAAAATACCCAACACCTAAAGTTAAAGGAGGAATGGTTTATTTAACTCACAGTTTGTAGAAGTTTCAGTTCATAATCACCTGGCTTCAAGGCATAGCGGCATGGTAAACAGGCATCACAGAGGAGGAACAGTTCATGGTGGGCAGAAGGTAGCAAAGCAAGCAACGGGAATTTAGCCATTTCTTTCTGCCCCTTTTATATTCTGTCTAGGCACTCAGTTTAGGGCAGGTGCCAAAACAATCAGTGGGTTGCTTTAGTAATCACATATCCTTAATCCCAGCATTGTGCCATGAATCAATCACACACTCCATATCTAGCTACTTCTAAAAAAGCCCCACCTGTGACCACATGAGGCTTTGGGGGGACATCCAAACACAAGCCATAACACCCACTGTATTTTCCATCCCACATAGATATTATATGAAAATGTAATAAATTCACCTGCCATGTCTTCATTCAAGTCCTTCATAAAACTTGAAATAGATCAGGGCTTGCCACCAGAAACTTATCACTGATCAGTTACTCAGCATCCTTTATTATAAAACTTTATCATACTTACTGTCCATTAGGATTTCACAAGGCACCTAGTCAAATACAGAAACACCATGTCTACAATATCTAAAAGTCCCAGAATTCTACCCCCATCTATTGACAACAATAACAGCATTAAAAAGAAATGATACTCTTTGAATACACAGATGCCAGTATTGATTTCTAAGTGTTTGTAAAGTTACTTTAGTAAACCACAACCAAATAATAGGTGGCATTTTCATCCACCCCACATTTTTGAAAATCAGAACATAAGTGGAGAGAGTTTTCACAGACAAGGACTAACACTTCCCACCCCCATGGTCTGTGAATTTGAACATGGCTGGGCAGGCTGTGGGCTGATGGGACTGGTCACTGGAGGTCTCTCTGCAGGGAGACTTCTCAGGAGCTTTTATAGAAGGTCAATGACTCGACATAATAGGACTAATATCCAGTCCCAGAAATACGACCACAAGTCTTCCTGAAACCGAAGCCTCCCCTTATTCAACCAAGTGCTGATCCAAGTGGGAATAAAGTGTACCTCAAGGACAGAAAGGACCAAGATGAATGCATTTTGTCTGAAGGTAACGGCTGGATAGTGGGAATAATTTTCCATTAGAGCAGGGTGTGTGCTGCTTACATTTCTCTTCAGTTCCAGAGACCAAGGGGAATTGAGTCCTACTCTTAACAGCCATGCCACTGAATTTGTTTTTAGAGGCATTGCTAGTCCCTAATGAAAAATACATTTTGTAAGTATTGTTAGAATTTTTTAATAACCTAGCTTCAAGTCTAGAATTGTCTGAAAGTTCCCAGTGCAACTACTTTAGTTACTTTTGCGATCATACCTTTCTTCTTTTCAATTTATTTGAGATTACAGCATCAAAACTAAATTTCTAGACATTTCCCTTCTTGAGGTATATTTTATTTTAGATTTTTTCTGAACTTTCTGTAATCTGTTTTTCTGCATTCCTTAGTATGTACTGATCCATTTTCATCTTTTCTTTTGCTGATAATAACTGCTTCAGTGTCTAAAGTAGTTTTCTCTCACTAAAAGTAAGTTCTCAGAGTCCGCAAAAAATGATCCTTAGAGTCCAAATAAGTTTTCTTATTTTGGAGACCAGTGATCCCTACAGAGTTGGTGTATGTGAAAGCTTTTATTTTGAGATTTTGGAAAAATCACTTTCTATAAAAAGATCAGAGAAAAAAAAGAATAATAATCTACTCTCCCTGCATTACCAAACAACATTGAACTCAAGGGCCTATGCAGCCTGATGAGAAAGCGGAGGGTGACAAGGACCAGGTTAGACACTCTGAGCAGAGTTCAGTGACAACGCAGCAGCACAGAGTGGGGAAGGGGCTCTGCCTTTGCCTCGCTGTGCTACACGGAGACCCTCCGAGCCAGGAGAAGACGACTGCATCTAGTAACCATCCCAGGGAGACTTGTGAAGCTGATGGGAGCCTGGAGAATAAGCAGGGCCAGAAGGACATTAGGAGGTCCATCCATTTTCCTATAAATGATTCTAGTTTGTCATTCTTTATAGCTGAATAGTATTCCATTATGTATAGAGACCACATTTTGTTTATCCAGTTATCTATTAATGGGTATATAGGTTGCTTCTAGAATTTAGCTATTACAAATTGTGCTGCCATAAACATTGTTGTTCAAGTAGCTCTGTAGTATGATGTCCTTAGCTCTTTGGGGAAGATACCTAGTAGAGGAATGGCTGGGTCGTATGGGATTTCTACTTTCAGACTCTTGAGAAATCTCCATACTGATTTCCATAATGGTTGTACTAGTTTGCATTCTCACCAACAGTGTAGGAGTGTTCCCTTTTCACCGCAGCCGCACCAACATTTGTTATTATTTGACTTCCTAATGATTGTCATTCTCTCTGGGGTAAGGTGGAATCTTAGAGTTGTTTTATTTTTATTTTAAACCAAGAACATGTATTGGTACATTCTACATACAATGGTCACACTCATTATATTTATTCTGTACCTATACATGATGCATCTTGGTTAGAGATGTTTTAATTTGCAGTAAATGAACTCTTTATCAAACGCCTAGATGTGCCACTATTTTCCTGATTGGGGAGAAGTTAATGCACAGTGTGACAAATCAGCGTGTGTGTACAACATCAGCGAGTGTAGTGTGCCCTAGAAAACATCATATCCTGGAAAAACATTCAAGTAACACTCAGTTCACAGTGTCAACTTTACACGCAACTGTCCTTTACTTCTTGGTAGAGTCTCACTGATCCCTCAGATCCAGTGGGAGGGTTTGTGGCATTCACTGATATTTATAAATTCTTGCTATTTTTTTTTTCCCCAGAAGGTGTGCATTCAAATTATGAACAAAAATTGCAAATCTTTTGTGTTTGTTGAACTTTTTCTTCTTTAAGCCTATGATTCACAATTCTTACCTCTTTGGTTTTTCCTTCCTCCAGCCTCCTTAAAATTTTGAATTTATGGTATTTCTAATCTTTTGGTATTTGTGCTCCCATTTTTTCTTGGAGCTCTTCCTCTTTGCAGATAACTGACATTCAGAAGAAAGATTCTTGAGAAAGTAAGGAAGTCTGTAATAATAATTGCTACCACAAAGGAGGTAATGAGGTCAAAGTGGACAGTATCTGTGTCAGGGATTCATTATCATTATATGTAGTTTCCAATCAAGATCAAATACAGAGAGTATCTTATCCCCATACCCAAAATGAAGGAGGAACTTCAAATATGAGATAATTCTATAAGTTGCCACAGTCAAATACAAATGCATACCTCTAAATTTAGGAATTATTCCTTCATCATTCAGAGCAATGAGAATGGTGATTAGTGACTTCAAAATTGGAAAATGTTCATGTTCCAACGATGGATTTATTGACCTTTAACCCTCAACATCTGTCTCTATGCTTTTATGCCCCTGCGTCTGCCCATAATACAGATGCAGTAGATTTAGAAGTGAGTCTTTGATTAGACACAAACTTGGAAGGAAAACTATTAAACCCTGCAATTGAACGTCACCCAGAAGCAGGGAGAGGCATGCGGCCAAGTTTCCCCAGCTCTCTGTTTCATCACATGATGTTGCTTGGATACCAGTTTGTCAACAGACTGAATATCCACAACTCCACGGGTGGAGAGCTCTGCAAGGAAACGACATCGAGTGCGAATACTAGCTGTGAAGAAGGGGAGAGTAACACCACCAGGTAATTTCTTTTTAAGCAAATCTGTCTTTTTGTTTCTGATTTATTATTTTGTAGATTTTTTTCTCCTTTAATTCTCCAAGCACTTTAATCAAACCTCATCGGGCATAGACAGACCATTGGAATAGATGAGATGGATTTCTTCTGCAAAAGCCCAAGAAAAACACACATGAACTGTTGCCACAAGAAAGCTCATCAGTCATTTCTTTGCACTATTTGAGGATATAAGAAAACTTTCCAGCTTTGAGGACTATTTATTCCCTGCTCTACGGATGTGGAAAATGGAAGGAAGGATATTGAGATAATGTGAATACAGAAAAAAACATAGGTTTTGATCACAGAAAACATGGAAAGATTTTATCTTGCTTGGTATGGCTTTGAGAGTGCCCGTTAAAGAAAGGCGGTATTAAATAAAACAAAGTCTAATGTATACGTTTATGTCATGGAGACAGGACACACAGAGAAGTTGACTGATGCAGCTCTAATAAATTTCCCTTCTGGGAGTTCTGAGTATTAGATCTGTGAACTCAGAACTGATCAGAATCTTCATACATATTGAAATACTTCTTAAACGTGTGTGTATGTGTGTGCCTGTGTGTGTGTCCACACATGACTATTTACTAAGGGAGGATGAAGTGAAAAGAAACTGGCATGAAGTGATAGCATCTTAAATCCATGATCTCAGTTAATCCAACAGCCAGTGAGTTTGGTGCTGTGACTGCTGTCACGAGGATGAGAGGCCTGAGGCTTACAGAAGGAAGAGACTCTAGCCCATCTGGTTTGAAAGGCTATGGGGCCTCTAATATAGCTTTTCTTCTTTAGTTAGCCTACAGTTCAGGTATGGTGACAGTCTGATGTGTTTAGAAGATCTCTTCCTACATTTGACTCGTTGTGTTCTTACTTCCTAATATTCTGTCGCCTGTACGGTGGTTGATGCACAGGAATGAGCAGAGGAGGAAATGCTCGGGGCTTTGGATCTCTGCCTTGGCTACCCTATTTCTATGTCTGTTCTTCCCAGCTTGTTAACTTTTTATTAGTATATCACATGGAAAGGAGACTTAAGCATAGCAGGTGTAATTCCTTCACTCTGTATCTTTGTCAGGCAAGTAGAAAGAAAGATGACTACATTTAATAGTTTATTTTATAGTACAGTTCCATAAAAGTGCAGATTTATATGTGTAAGAAATGGAAAAAAACTGTAAAGATATACTATACTGCTATTAAAAAATCATATGTTTAAGGAATATTTAATGATCTAGTAAGGTTCACAACGTATAGATAAATTTATAAAGATAAAGATAGATAAGGTGATCACTTTTTTCTAAAACCAAACACAACATACACAGAAAAGTAAATAAATAAATGGAAACCAATCAAATGTCAACAATAGGTATGGGTAATATTATTTTCTTTTCTATTTAAAAAATGTTTATAAATTTTCCAAAAGTGATATGTACTGATTTTAGAATCAGATAACATAATAAAATTATTTAAAAATTTAAAGCAGTAGCTGTTGTAGACATGGTGGGGTTCTGTAAGTCATCTGCTTCAAACTCAACGAAGCAATAAGACAGGGCTCTAAATTATTCTTTCCTTAATAAGGAGTGAGAATGGGAAAACATGCAGGATTAAGCAGTCTGGTGAGGTTCAATTACTTGTAAAAATGTAAGAAAATGTTCTCATTCCCTCAAATAAATAACATTTTGTTTATTTATTTACTCCCTTATTTGCTTACTGATTTATTTAGATGCTTCCCCAATACTGGGTGAACAAAATGGAATTTTGCTATGCTGTGAATGAAATAAAACTATGCTATGCTATTCTTTGTTGTTCCTTTTAGGTACAGAATAAAGGATGAGAGAAAACTGGAGAAAACAACAAAAATTTAGAAATGTTCCACGAATTCCTTGTATCCGGGTCCCTCCCTCTGTTTCTGACACTTCATTACTGAAGGTGCAGCATTTTATTTACAGATAAGGGGACCTTGTCTCTCTCTCTTTTGAGGCTTGAGGACTTTTCCTACTGTCTGTTTATCCAACATTAATAATAAATTATCCATCTCATAGGATTGTTATAACTTAAAAATGACACATACAAAATGCTCAGAATAACATGTAATAAAGTACTTAAGATATATTAGGTATATAATAGTAATTGAAGTCTTGAGCCGTCTTGTTCCCGACCTCTATGACAGTAGCCTTCAGAATGATCTCTACCAGTCATCTAAATTCTCTCAAGCCCATTCACCACAGCAAGGCCAGTGTGATCTTTTTAAAGTGAAAATCTGGCCAGTTTAAAGTATGGGGTTTTGGTTTGAATAATTATTTTTTGGCAAAGGAGTAGGAAGCTGCCTGTGCATGGTAGGATGCTGAGCAGTCTCCGTGGCTTCTACCCACCACTGCAGAGTAGCACCTCTCTTCCCTCACACCAGCTGTGATGGGATGATCAAAATTTTCTCCAAAATTCTATTAGGGGTCAAAATCATCCTTGTTAAGAATCTCTGCCTTGTGTACAGAATTTTAGTAGCTCCTCAAGTAGAAGTTAATTTAAATTCAGCATTAAATGTTCCCATCTTCTTCTCTTGCCTAATTCTATAGCCTTTTTGAAATCAGATTCTGTACTTCCTTTGAATTAAAAAAAAGTCCAGTTCTCTAATTCACTATATATTCAGATACTTTTTGCCCCATGGAGGAATTGGTACAACTTTCCCCCTATCTGTAACTAGCTTATATTTTTTCTTCTAGTCCAGTGCTTCTCAAATTTTAGTGAATATGTGTGAGAATCACTGGAGGGTGTGAAAACGGAGTACTGGACCCCAGTCCCAGGGTTTTTGATTCAACAGGTGGGGTTCAGCAGGTGGGGACCTGAGGATTTGCTCTGTATGTGTGTGTGTGTGTTTGTGTGTGTGTGCGTGTGAACGTGCGTGTGTGTGTCTGGTCTGGTGCTTGGGATGAAACACAGGACTTTGCACATCCTAAGCAAGTCTCTGCACTGAGCTACATCTCCAGCCCCAAGAATTCACATTTCTAACAGATACCCTGGTATTACCCATGCCTTCTGAGAACCGGTATTCTATCCCAGCAGGGACTCTCCTTTACTCTTAAGACTCAGATGTGGCCTCATCTCATTTAGGAAAATCTGCCTTGACTACTACAGGGTGTGTGCTCTGTTTTCAGAGCACCTGCTTACAACTAAAGTGGACTTCTTAGCGCATGATTCATCTATTCATTTCTGTCTCCTTTGCTTACTAGGAACTCTCCACTGCAAGTTTCACCCATGTTGAGGCCTGGCACACTTCAGGCCCTTTGTAGATTCCCACAATCTACTTTCCTCAGTAAGGATCAACAAACCCTAGGATCTTAGAGATCTTTAGCTCTCCTTCCTTCAATCCAATACCATGACCTACTTGCCGAGAATATTTTCCTTACCCATTTTTATCATCACACAGGCTAGCAGAACATTGTTTAAGCAAATTAAGGAGGGCAATGACCTGATTATTCTATTCTGATCGTTGTACATTAAAGTACACATGCTTAGCAAGAGAAGCATCTTTTTCCTGTGGAAGTTAGCTTTGAAAACATCACACTCTTAATCCTGTGGAGACTCATCAAAATCACCTGCTCTGCTCTGGCAGGACCTAACCCGAGGGCAGCAGAGCTACTTTTACAGCATCATGAGGATTTACGACTCCAGGCCCCAGTGGGAGGCTCTGCGGACCTGCTATATTCACAGCCTTCAGCAGTAGCAGCGGCTGGGTAAGTTTAACAACCTGACCTGAACCTGGCACCTTGGGAAGGAACTCACATGCTGCGGCCAGAAGTCACGTTTTCGGATAAATAATCCCAGTGGAATGCCTCTGCCAGCCTATTTTATCAACGTGGTTGGCTAGTCAAGTTTAAAAATGATTATCTCTAACAATAGAGAGCAAAGTTTTATGGATAAATTAAGAAGGTCTAAAGAAATTGGAGAACGGATTGTTATAAAATGTTAACAACACTTTTGAGATTTATAAGAACCTGATTTAGGAGATCAACGACACTGGGCTTCGAAAGCCAGTCTAGGCTCAATCCCTGGCTCTGCTACTGTTGTTTGTGCAAACTCTGAGGCTTGATTTTCTCACAACAGTAATAGTTACAGATGTGAAACATTTATCATGTTTCAGACATCACACTAAGAGCTTTTCACCTAATAGCAAATTTTTCCCGTTTCATAATTGTCAAAAACAGAAGTTCAGGCAGGTGATGTAGCTTGGTGAAGACAACACAGGCAGAAAATGTCAGTGAAGACTCCCTGTCAGAGCTGCCACCTCCAAAGGCCACGTGCCCTGCTCCCCACGCATTTTGTTGTCCCTCCTTTTTCCATCCCCTTCATTTTATGGTGTACAGATGAAATCAAGATTGTGAAAGACCTGCACGTTTTATAAATACCAGCCTACTGAAAGGCACAGTTGCTGTTAGGTCCTCTTTCTTACTGGAAATGTTTTCAGTGTTCAGCTACTGGAGACTCTTCTCTTAATTCTGACAGACAGCACACTTTTAAAAAACATCCACTGGCCTTACATTAGCACATTGACCTTATACGGTTGTCCTGTACTTACATTAATGGGAAGACAGAGTGTTTGCGGGTTATTTACTAAAAATAACAAAAGCAACCATAGCTATCTTTTATCCGGGGCATCCTAAGTGGCAGGGACTATTCTACGAATTTAACATGTGCTGTCTTATTTAAAATTCAGACACTATGTGCTGACTGTCTTTATTTTCCGCATTTTACAAAGAGAAAACTGAAACATAGATAAGTCGAACAACCTGGCCAGTGTCATGCAGCTGCTGAATGGAGGAGCAGGGATTCAGTCTGGCCCATGACTGTCTGAAGTGTTACAGAAGCATCATTTGATAGTTTAGTTTTCAGCATAAAATTGCAAAGCTACCAGTAAATCCAAATGCAAAGGCATTCAATATCTAGCGTATATAAAATCCACTTGCCATCTTATTAAAATGCAGATGTCCAGGCCGAACTCTCTGTGTTTCAATTTCAGAAGGTCTTTGAGGCAGAAATCTGCATTTTGGTAGCCAGTTTTAAAAAGCATGTGGTTATAGTTGGGTGACTTTTCAGTAGATAGTCTGCAGACTGCACTTCTAGAAGCACTGTGAGAGATCAAATATTTTTTCCTGAATTGAAGAAAGTTTTGTCATCAAAGATAAGTTATTTGTATGAGTAGTTTTCATGGCTTACATCCCTTCTCAAATGATTTGACATGTTAATCTGTGACTATTAACTTATTGAATGAGAAGTGCAAAAAAAAAATAATGCAGACATCCTGTTCTCAAGAAAAGTGTAATTAGGACATGCTAACCACAAAAATAGAACTCTTTTAAACTACTTGGCAGTTTTGCTTGTTTTGTACAATTGTTGAATACAGAGTTTCTCTTATTTCTTTCCCCCAGGCTATATCACTCAGCAAGAAGTCTTGTCTCGAGGGGCTGTGCTTAGAGATTCATCCAAACGTGCATGGGCCACAGCGGCTCCTCAGAGGGCTATTCCCGGGAAGTCTTTGGCCATGACTGGAAAGCATCTGTCGGCAAGACCTGACTCTGTAGTTCGACCCAGGGCCAAAAGTGCAAAGTGCTGAGCCCTCAGGAAGCAACTTTGCATTCTCTGAAATAGGCAGTTTACCCATGAATCCCTGGCATCTAGTGGGTGCTTCGTGCATATTTGTTGAATGATAATGAATAAAAGAAAATACCCCAATACAAACCTCAAACCTAGAAATAATCTCTCATTCACATGAATTTTAGCAGCAAGAACAATTTGAAAAGTTTAAAAAACAGTATCTGCAGAGTAAAGTGACCTTCAAAGTAAAAACTTGCTTTGAATTTGAACTTCCCAGAGAAACTCAAAGGACAGTGGAAAGAGATAGGTGACCCCAGGTGCCAGGCCCTCTATTCCTGCATGATCATTTCCTGCAAGCCACCCACTGCACACACTGAAAATATACAAAACAACTGAGGAATTATAAGGGCTTCTGAACTGTATCATCTCATCAACCTTCCTCTTCCAGAACCTTCCAGAACCTCTTCCAGAACCTTCCTCTCCTCTACCCCGTCTAGCAATAACATTCAACTTAAGCCCCAAACTCCTGGTTCTTGCTGGGCTCAATTACTTCGTGTCATCTTGAAACTTGCACTTATTGGCCTGCCACCGCTAGGTTGACTCTATAGAGCTGTAATTGGCCTTGACACAGGTGAGAGAATTCATGCACAGATGTTTCCCTGGCAGCCAAATAAATACTCTCTGTAGAACAGAAAATAGCCCCAAAGAATTGATCTCAAGTCCAACATTTCCATGCCCACAAAAGTTTTTAAGCAAAACATACAAGACTATACAAATAAGCAAAAAATAAGATAACAGTGAGTTGCATTTTTGTATAAATGGTGTAGTATTATATTAGTTAAATAGTTATTTTCATCACCAATGGTTTTCTTGTGTGTGTCAAAAATTAGTCATAGGTGCTTGAGTACATTCCCTCTTTTTCATCTTTGTTTTAAGAACTGCTTCATCCTGTTTAAATGGGCCAATGATTTTGTTATGCCCGTGAAGGAACAAGTTGGGATGGAATATCAACTTACTTAACAAGAGACCTATACTATTGATCTGAATGGAAGATGTTGCTGGTGGGGGCTTATTAATGGCTATTATCTTCTCGCTATAACCATTAGCATAAAAGATATGAAAATAGTCAAAAGAGTCTCAAAGCCCCCGTGCTACTTCTAAGATACTATCTGGCTTTTCTTTGATGAAAAAAGGGGCATGGTTTGCCCAGCAGTCTGATGGGAAGTCCTGGGAAACCAATATTGATCTCAAGGGGTCATAAGCATTAAGGAACTTCCTGAACTTGTCGAATCCTGGCTCTGATTCAGCTACTCTAAGCAGCTTTTGGTTCTAAATTACGAATTGTTAGGTAGTGTTAAAGCAAGAAAAAAATCAAATGGTACCAGGGTGAGCCCATAGGCTACATATTCTTGCATTTAAACAGTATATTGGAAATGAAATATGATTGAAAATACAAAAAAGAGAATTCGAATTAAACAAAGAGGTTTGCTTTGGCCCTAACTTAACCTACACTAACCTTCCCATTGTTTCCACCATGGGCCTTTTATCCCTCTGAACTGCTTACATGCACTTTTGTCTTAGACTTTTCTTTCTTAATGGGCAAAGATATTTGCTGTGTAAGCCTTAGCTAGTGATGCAGAATATCAAGAAGGCCACTTATGATTCTGAGCCACAACCCTGCATCAAAAATCTCAGCAGCATCTTGTTTCCAGCAGGGGCTTTTAACAAGCTGCTGGGCAAGTGAATGTCACAGGACCATAAGAAGGACAAATAGATCTAAGTTGGAGCGGGAAGTCCCACTTATTGGCTCTCTTTTCCAAGAAGATAATGCTCCCCCACCACTAGAGCCCCACACTTGAAGCTTATGAAAAATGTGGTAGAAAAATGCCCCTGCAGGAGGCCATCAAGAAAGAGTGTCAAAGGTAAAAGAAGACATCTGAAACTTTTAAAAATTTCTACTACTTTGACTTGTTGAAGACTATATTTCTTCCTCTCACAATGTAGTGAGCACCATCAAAACTTAAAGCACTAGAAATTGGTGATCATTTCACCTAAAATTGCTACATGTAGAACAGACCTTTACAGTGAGCCACACTCCTGACTCTTTTAATTTTCTATTTTGAAACAGGGCCTCACTAAGTTATTAGGCTGTTTAGGCTGGACTTAGACTTGTGATCTTCCTGCCTCAGCTTCCCAGAGTATGGGATTACAGGCATGCAACACCATGCTCTATTCTTTAATCATCACTTTACCCTACAGGGAACATTCTTCAAAGAACATCCTGTGCTACGGTTTGAGTGTGTCCCCCAATATTTCATGTGTTGGAGTTCAGTCCTCTGTGGAGTGGTATTGGGAGATGATGTGGAATCTTTAAGGACTGGAGCCTAGTGGAAGATCATTGAGGGTACTGTTCTTGGAAGGAAATAATGTAGTTCTCATGGGACCCTGGTTAGTGCTCATGAAAGGATTGTCATAAAAGAATGAGCTGACCCTTGAATTGCTCTCAGCTTTCTTTACATGTGAGCTGTCCCTCCTGCACATGCCCTGCCATGAAGGAATGCAGCCCAATGGGTCCTTACTAGAGCCAGCCCCATGCTATTTAGACTTTTAGTCTCTAAAACTGTGAGGTATATATATATATACTTCTTTTCTTTATAAAGTTCCTAGCCTTGGGTATTTCATTATAGCAACACAAAACAGACTAACATGCCCTGCTATATAGTTGACTTCCAACCCATACATTATTGTTTCACATGTCCCCAACATCTGTGGTACTGGGGTGAACTATAGGCTACACGTGTTTGTATTTAAACAGGGTATTGGAAATGAAATATAATTGTAAATACAAGAAACAGATTTCAAATTACTTTAATTCTTTATGTGACTAGAGTATTTCTCTTCTAAAAATGTTTGAGGCATAATTTAGATGCAAGAAGTGCACTCAAAGTCCAATGCATCTTTTTTGTTTTTCTTATTGCTATATGTTTGTGATATATAATAATTACATTCATCTTGGGTGGACTGGTACATACACATATCACATCTTAATAATTTTTATTTCCTCTTCTCCTCCAAGTTCTCCCTTTTCCCCTGTTCTCAGATACCCTTCCCTTCTCCACAAAGTTTACCTCCCTCTTTCCTACCAACTCTCTTTTATTTTTTTCTTTAAATTATTCATATATTGAGTTTCTCATATAAAAGGAATTATATGATATTTAATCTTCCATGTCTGATTTATTTACTTAGAATTGTGGTCTCAAGGTGTACCCATTTTCCTACACATGACTCTAGTTTATCCTTCTTTATGGCTAAATAGTACTCCATTGTGTTTATACCATATTTTCTTTGTTCAGCCATCTGTTGATAGACAAATAGGTCACTTCCAGAATTTAGCTATTATGAGTTGTGCTGCTATAAACATGAGCATGCATGTACCACTGGAATATGATGTCTTTAACTCTTTGGAGAAGACTGTCAGAAGAATTACAGCTGGATCAAATAGAATTGCTATTTTTAGTTTTTTGAGGAATCTCCATCCTGATTTCCATATTGGTTGTACTAGTTTTCATTTCCACAAATATAGAAAGCCCCCCTCCACAGCCTAACCAGCATTTGTTTTTTTGACTCCTTGATGATAGTCATTCTTTCTGGAGTAAGATGGAATTTCATTTGTTTTGATTTACATTTCTCAAATGGAAAAAGATGCTGAACATTTTTTTGTGTACTGATTGGCCATTTGTACATCTTTTGAGGGCTGTCTTCTCATTTAAATTGTCCATTTTTGATTGGGTCTTTTATTATTGGGGTGTCTAAGCTTTTTGAGTTATTTATATATTCTAGATATTAGTCTCTGTCTGAGAAATAGCTGGCAAAATTTTTTTCCCATTTTGAGGATTGTCTCTTCACTCCGTTGGTTATTTCTTTTGCTGTACAGAAGCTATGTAATTTGATATAATCCCATTTGTTGCTTCTTGGTATAATTTCTTGTGCAATTTCTTATTCTGTTCAGAAAGTCCTTGCCGATACTCGTGTCTTCAAGAGAATTACCAATGTTCTCTTCTAGCAGATTCAGTGTTTCTCTTATTAATACCTAGGTCTTTGATGTATTTTGATTTGATTTTAGTACAGGGTAAGAGCTATGGGTCTAGATTCATTCTTCTACATGTGGATAACCAGTTTCCTTAGCACCGTATTTAAAAGGCTATCTTTTCTTTGGAATATGTTTTTGATCCCTTTGTCAAAGAGCAGATGGTGAAAGGTGCACAGGGCTATTTCCACAGCCTCAGCTCTCTCCCACTGCTCAACATTTCTCTTTTTTGTGCCAGTATATACACATACATTATATATCTCAGAATATTATCCACCTACCAGAGTCAGTGAGGATACTTTAAAAAATGCAACTTCCTAAACTGCTTCTAGATCCAAATCATTAAAACGTGAGAGCTAGTGTGCCAGGTGATAAATAATCTTACTAAAGTAGGATAGATCTTTGCATTTAAGGAGTGACTTTGATAGTCATATGATTGAACCCTAGAATCTGAACCTTTGTTTGGCAAAATTTTAGGAGCAAGAGCTGCATGATATAAGAGACTTTTAGGGGTAAGGAAGTATCTCCTTGATGCCCCTCAATAGCCCATGTAAACAAACTACTTATTATCCTGACTTAAAAGCCAGGTTGAAGCAGTGGCATGTTAATAATGCAGCACCTGAATCCCCTAAAATGATTGATTTTCCCCTAAAGCTAGAGTTACTAAATACATACAGCACTACAGTTCCCCAAAATGAATTCTGTGTTGATTTCCACTACCAGTCTCTATTTTGTGATGGAGGCCATAGGAACAGGTCCAAGAGTTTCTTCACCTTTTCAACTAAAACAAGTGGCTAATTGCATTGGTACTTGTAGAGAAAACCATTATATCAGCCTCATTGACTCTGCTTTCCCCCTTAAATTACAGTCAGCTGCCTGAATTGTAATCAATCCTTATTTTGGAAATCAATCCGTCCACAGCCTCTGGAGAATTGTCACTTATTTTCCCCCATATTAAAGCTATCATGTCGCACCAGTTACACAATAGGATCAGTCAGGTCAGAAGAGGAAGAAATCCCTATAGCTATTGAAAACCACAGCTTGGGTGCAGAATCTGAGGCAATTACCAAACTGTAATGGGGCCAAACACTCAGATGCTACATGGTGTGAGTTCCCAAGCATCCTCTCACCTCACAGAGTGTGGTAGACCTCAGGGCAATGAGTACCTGCTTATAAATAGAAAGGCCTAGAGAAAAGAATTTTCATACTTTAAAAACAATGTAGCGAGTCCAGAAGGACAATCAAAATAACTTGATAGTCTTGTTGAAAGTCAATGATGTTTCAGATATCGAATTTTCTATTAGAAATAAACAAAACACCCTTGTAGACATATTATTTAATTCAATGAGCTATTATATTACATGCTGCATTGCATCGTGTATTTATATGAGAAAGCAGAGACCAGAAGGTAGAGTCTCATGTTGTGCAGGGTCTGTCTGAGGTAGAGGGTGGAGGAAGGTTTTAGGATAGTAGCAGAGAGCAGGGAGGGCTGCAGAGGAATTGGTGGCAGGAAAAGGCAGACAACAAGTAGAATGTGGCTACATTTCCTAACTAAAAGGCGAAAGAGCTGGAAAGGCCAAGAGCTATGTCAAATGGGTGGTGACCAGGACAATGGAAAGTTGGTGAGGAAATGCACAAAAGTGAACAAGAAGTTACAATTAAAAGAATATATGTATAGACCAGGTGAGCTCCATGGCGTGTAATTTGGGAAAAAGATCTGATTTAAGGTACGAACTGTCAGCTTCTTTTTGACAAAAGGGAAATGAGAACACTCCTCAAAAGGAACTCAATTTTAGAATGCAGCATAATTTTTAAGAGACTACATAATTAAAATAAGCAAAGACTTTAAAAAGTATTTACACATTTGTTCAAACTTATAAGTTTATGATTAAGTATTTTATGGTGAGATGGGCTATATTAAGTGGGCCCCTCTGTTTTTAGTTATTTCCATTTTCACATATTTATAATATCTGAGGGCTGGTAGGAATAAATATCTACATAAGCCAAACTACTTCACATTCACATCTTAAAGGAGCGGAGGGCCCTGTTTCAGAGGATTCAGTCCGTGGTCATGGCAAAGGGTGTGGTAAAGCATAGTTGCTCAGTGCATTGGAAGTGAAGCAAGGTGGTCTAGTAGCTGGGAGGGATACATGCTCCAGCGATGCACCCTTGGTGACCGCCTGCAACTGGGCCCCATCTCCTAACAGCACATTCAGGCATGAACACCAGCGGATTAATCTACTAATGGCTATAGCGCCCCTGTGACCCAAGCACCTTGCCAGGAGCCACTTAATCCAGTCAAGCTGACGACTAAGCTCAACTGTCATGATATCTATTAACGATTACGCTTACAAGCACTTAGGTTTGGCTAAAGTACAGAAAGCATTTAGACAAGAGTAATGAGAAATAAGTCTAGGAAGAAACTGCAGTTTGGTCATAAAACTTTAAAGCTTTTGCAAATGGGAAGAGGACCAAAAGTTGGGAGGAGCAGGGAGGGAGGGAAAGAGTAGAGGATGAAACACAAACAAAAACAGATGAGAAAAAATAATTAAGATGTATCATGTACATGCACCAACTCCCTGTGATGATTGTAATCATTGTATACTGCAAATATGTACTAATAAAAAAGTGAAAGCGTAAAAACAAATCTTAAAAACTTTAACTGGTAGATAATGAGGAGATATCATAATTGTGTTTAGATGAATCTTGGCCTGAGAACATGTTGGGAAGACCACTTTCTAACATGGAGCCAGATGAATCAGAGAAGAAAAGGAAGAAATCAGGGAAGCTCTTCAAGGGTCTATCTTGACATTCCAGGAGCAGAAATGAGGAGGACTGAACTTGGAAATGAAATACAGGGAAAAGAACAAAAGACTAGGTGACAGAAAAAGCAATGATTCAGGCTGGGTGGATCCGTGTGATGGAGAGACTGAGGTGATCACAGGGATGAGGGAAGAAAGCAGGGAGAAGACGGATTTCAGAAGGATTGATTTAGGGGACATGGAATGTGTCTGTTTGGGAAGAGTTGTGTTTGAAGTCCTTGCATTTGACAGTCATTGACATGGGTGGTACAACTCGGGAGAAAGGTCAGTCATGGGGTTGGCAAAGAGGCAAGAGGAGGGTCACTCCAGAGAGGAGCAGAAAGGAGAGAACAATCAGGGACAGGGCCTAGGGGAACCCAGCAGGAGCCAGGAGAGGTCATTCGGAGGTAGGAGGACAGCAGCCTTGCAGAGGTCAAGAAAGAAATAGGAAAAAGGAAGGGCTGATGCCTGCATGAGGAAGATGAAGCATAAAACTAGACCATTGGTGTCACCAATTAGGAGCCTGCTGGTGAGCTCAGAAAAGCAGTCCCACGGGCAGGGGCTGCAGCTGGACTCCACAGGGCGACAGCTGCTTTGGAATGAAAATGCAGAATGAAGAGACATTCTGCAGGATGAATGAGACATCAGAATGAATGTCAAAAAGCTTTGGTCAGCATCTATTCATGTCTCTGTATTTTTTCACACTATTCAGGTTTCCTAGAAATTTCTATGTAATCCCACTTTCTCCACTCACTTGTACAGAGGATTTCCCATCCACCACAATGGAAGACACTTTGAAAAGCCAGTATTGGCTGAATGTGTTAATGGAATTTCATGATGAAATTCTATCAGGCAGAGCATATTGTTATTGCAATATATTTTATTACTCTATTAGCACATGTTATAAAATATGTACTTAGGAACAAATTACTGCTACAATTTCATATATCCATCCATTGATATAAGAACTTGGAGCAACAAAGTCATTTTTGGTA
>PVJO010004965.1:78277-103593 GCA_004026905.1 Hystrix cristata | reverse complement strand
GTGTAACTACACTTTACCATTTTTTCCCCTTTCATCTTACTTTTCTTTTAACCTTCTTCTTTATCCCCCTTTTCCCTATCTAGTTCTCTCTTTTGAATACTATCTCTCTTTTTTCTTTTTTAAACAAAATATCTATTCTACCCCTTTGTCCTTATTTACACTTATGGTTTCTCATATCAGAGAAACAATTCAATGTGTAGAGAGCTCTCTTATCTTCTTGTTTTTCCTTTTTCCATAGTTCAACGTATATCGGTATTCACTACCTATCTCTTTGTCTTATATATTAAAAAGAGATTTACTTTCATCAGCCAGCAAGATCAGTATTTCTTCGATGTTAGGTTGACTTGCCACTTACTGCTTTTCTATCAGCTCATCTACAGTGAAGTATGATGTGTCTGGTTTTGAATAGCACAAGTTTTCTTTTACACAGTTTTAGCCACAGACATGGTGATTGGCCCCCAATCCCCACTCGTAATCTTTACAGACTCCAAGTTAAATGTTCCAAAGAATGCTTAACCATTGATGTGCTTTCCAAGTGTCGCAAGTAGTTCTACAAAAGTCTTAATGGAGAGCCTTCATACATACAAATTTTCTGTCAACTATGGCAATTTTATGCCATGACCACTGCCATATTTCTAGCCAAGCAACAAAACACTTTATTTCTAACAACTCCTATGTTGATCAACAAACCCTTTGGATATAGAATATCAATATTCAAAGACCTTAACCAAACTCTGTAGCCTAGTTATTTACAATACGAATTGTTGAACCCTCTGTAACACAGCATTCTTGCATGAGTCACTATTCCCCAGAGGAGGAGAAACAGTAGAATGTATATTATGTATATGCATATGTAATAAACATATGTCTGGATAAGGGTTGATCTGCAAATATGGTATGTTTAAATAAAAAATATTAAGGACACATTGCCATTAATCCTCCCCAACATAGTCTCCCTTCCTTTAAACACGCTTATCACACTATAACTGCCAACTTATGAAGCAGTCCTAGAAGTCCTCTCTCCTAAGGGGTACTAGTTGTACTGCCCTGGCTGCTTCAACGTCCTACAGTGATGCCTTTCATGGTCATTTTGATACAGCGCAAGATACAGTGAATAAGGTAAATGAGGACACACTGTGATATTTTTATGTGGCTGCCTTTCTTTTAGATGGCACTCAGTAGAAGTATTCACTGTAATTTTGATTACAGCTCACGAACATATTCTCAAAGGATGTGCAGCCCTGCTTGAAAGTGGCAAGAGCAGTGGGATAAGTATGCTCAAAGTGAGGGGGTGTATTTAGGAGGGGATTAATAGCTATGTGGTTTAATTTAGTCTTTACATACATATATAATTATGAAAGGAAATGTATTAGGTTGGCTTACATGATCCGAGGCTGCATAGTCCCACCATGTCCATCTGCACGCTGCAGAGCTGGAGAAGCCAATAACTGCCGAGTTCTGGAAGCTGGAAACCCTAGAACAAAGGAAACCAATAATGCATCCCAAGTCTGAAGCTGCCAGCCTGGAAGACATCTGGAGAATCCACATCATGAAAAGCCTCAAGACGCTGAAGTCTAATATCCACGGACAATGGGCAAGAAGAATAAAGCTTGGCCACGTAAGTGGGCTTTATTTTTCATACACTTTTGTCCCATCTGGACCCTCAGCCCATTGGAGAGTTTCACACATGTTCAGGGAGGGCCTTTTGTCCTCAGCTCACTGACCCATGTGCTAATCATCTCTGGAAACATTCTCACAGAAACACCCAGAAATGTGTTTCACTCATGTTTAGGCATCTCTCAATCCTAGCAATTTGACAGTCATGATTAACTATCAAAGATCTCTAAATATTAATGGTCATAAGGTACAGATTAATGTGATTACGTACACATGTATCTTTGCCAAATGCTGAAGTATTTTTGAGGTAAATGGTTGTGCAAATGATTTAACAAAAGTGAGAGCATAAATACCATCACCACCCCCATCCTGGAGGAAAAGCAAAGAGGTACCTAAGATACACTGCTAATTGCTTATCTTTTATATGTAATGATTCAAAATGGGTATTTCCATGCAAATGCCTTGAAAAATCTGCAGCTTCTAGAACTTTCATAAACACACAGAACTTCTAGTCAACTGAATGTAATTTTTTCATTCTGTTTTATACAGATGTCTTTTTCTAGACTTTCATACTAAGGCAATGTTTTTAAAACATCGGTGCCAGTGTCTTGTCTTAAAATATATTTCTGTAACTGAATGTAATACACGCACCTCAAAGGTTCATAGTTTTCAAAAGCCTTTACTGAGAGGTCATGTCAGGTGATAAAAGTTCCAAGAAAAAACCCCAGGTATGAGAAATAATGTATTACTTCATACAAAATGTCATTTATAATAATGGCCTCTGTCCTTTATCCAAGGCAATACATGAGAAAGATAAGTTTTAACTTCTAGAATAAGTTTTAAAAATAGCTTAATATTTTGTACCTCTGATCCTAGCAGGTAGGAACACTCTAATAGCAGAAACCAGTACAATCCTTTGTAATTCTTTAAAAGAATAAAATGCCTTCAAATGTGTTGTAATTATACATAAATTGCAAGGATTCTTTTAACGACACCCTCCATGCCCTGTGGAAACATAGATGCACAACCAATTCTGTTTTAAAGAATAAAGAAAACCTGCAGTAACTGAAATACTGCACTGAGGTCTAGTACTATATGGATAAAAACAAGCATATATATTAGTGCCCACACCCACCAGCCAGAAACTACCAAGAACCCACCTGTATCACACAAAACTGGCTTTATTGCTTGTTTGCAATGAGAGACCACATCACCTGGGGAAATACGAGGTATGTCATTCAAAAGAGATCAGGAGAAACTTGTCATAATAGTTTGACTTCATCCAGAATGACTTTGTCCAGAGGCTAAGGTGCATGGTAGCTCAAGAAAGACATGCTTTATTCTGGATTGAGTCATATCTAGATGCCTAGTAGGATATGTGGTAAGCTAAACAATGTTCCCTCTCCAAAGATATTTAGGTAACAATCCCTTAGAACATGTGACTAAATCGAGGATTTTGAAATGGAAGGATTACTCTGGATTATTCAGATGGGGCTTTAATACAATCAAACATGTCATTAAAAAGGGGGGAAAGAGGATGATTTAACTAGGAAATAAAAGGATAGTGTCATGTGGATATGAATGGAGAGATTGGAATTATTCAGCCTCAGGAAAGAAATGTCAGCAATGTGCAGAAGCTAGAAGAGATGAGAATTCTCCTCTAGAGCCTTCCAAGGGAATAGGGCCATGCTGACATTTTGATTGCAGACCTCTCCCCTTGAGAACTGTGAGAGAAGAAATTTACGTTATTTGAGGCCACCAGTTTATGGCTATTTGTTACCACGACCACAGGAAACTAGTGCAGGTATCTTGATAATTTATGTCTAGGAGGAAGATGAGTTGCAACAAAACAAAGGCTGTTACTGGCAAGCAAGCAGCAGTTCTGAGGGGTACCTGTATATTTTGTGCTTTGCATAGTGTTCCTGTTTTGTCTGTGCTAAGTCATGAGTAGGGAAGAGTCTGCTTTTTGTTTTAATCCATCAGGGCTGCATAGTGACCTGGTCTGATGAGTTCTGTGAGATTATATTCAACAGGAGAAAAGGAAGATGTAGCTATTTGTACCAGTTCCCAGCTGACATCTGTCAAAACTATGTTTTCCTTTCTCTTTATTAATTTGATGAGTGATATCAGAAATTCTATTTAGACTCTCCGGACATCACTCCCCTTCAGTCTTTCATTCATCTCACTGAAGTTGCAAAGAGGGGAATAAGTAAACACATAGCATATTAATGGGTGATAAATGTTACAGATAAAAAATAAAGTGGGAAAGAGGCAAGATTGTGTTGGAAGGATGGCTGTTTTAAATAAGGCAATGACGGAAGGGTACATTGATGAGTTTTTATCTGAGAGAGAACCTAAAACAAGAGTTGAAGGAAGGTAGAGGAAAGCACTGTGGTAGAAAGGAGAGTGGTGTGTATGGAAATGCTCACTAACGTCCAGAAAGGAGGTTGGAGTAGTAAGGATACTTCAGAATGAAGGAGATAAAGCCAGTGAGGCAAATAGAGGCCTTTAATGGAGAGAAGTTACTAGAGACAGGTGCTTAAGGGAAGGGTGACATGATCTACCCAACTTCTAAAAGGATCATTCTTCAGAGATGTAGAATAATGAAGAAGGTCTAATAGAATTCATCATTTATTCAAAAATAACTGATTTGTCATTGACTCATCTTTTAAAACCCCCAGCTGAAAGGCTCCTGGAGAATTAGATAAGTGTCTACTATCAAAGTGTTGTAACTTCCTGACCAAGAATGAGGAAGCTTAACTTTATAGTGTTTGAACCTAATTACAGCTACTTTAACCTTGAGATCAAAAGTGGCACTGCTACCAGGTACCCACATATAAAAAGAAATATAACATATACAATGCCATCTGAAGGGTTCTTGCAACAGTGTTCAACCTGAACCCAAGCAAGCCTAGAAATCTGGCACCCAATTTACAGGAATTTTGGAGAAACAATGTGAATGAAATTACAAAGAAATAATTAGGAAATTCAAAGGGTAACACTTTATCAGACAACTATAGTAGTCTGATTACTTCAATAAGTCAATGGCATTTATCAGAAGGTGGGGCTGGTTTTGGGTTCAAAAGGATTTAGATATTAAAATGAAAAGTATCTCTCTTCCTGTAGGTATATGGTCTAGATTAGTGCTTCCCATACTTTAATGTATATGAGAATTACTGAGGAGACATATTAAAAGTATGAAGTTTTTGGCCCTAATTGCCAATATTTTGATTCAGTAACAATCAATTGATGCTGTAAAAATGTGCCTTCAGTCCCTTAAAAAGGCAAAAGTCCACTTGCCCTTTCCACTGGCTTTATATAGAGTCATCTATCTCAGAAGGCACAAAATAAGTGATCGGAGATCACACAGCATGAATTTCCAAAAACCTGGTAAAAAAAATCTTAAAACTCTCAGGAAAAACAAAATTAAGCCCATAAAATACCCATTCTGCCAGAAGAAAAGCAAATATATTGTTGCTCCTAGAGGAGAAATAATCAAGTAGTCCTCAAGGGGAATTATACAGGAGACAATTTAGCAAATCTGGCAGTACAACCCTTCCGAGGTATAAGCAGATATACTCTGCGCTTTCACCTGGCATGGAACACACTCTCTCCTGGAGCCATCTCTGAGGGTAACTCTCCTCTGACCCGTCCTTTTAGATACCTTCAAGGCACACTGCCCTATAGCAGGGTCCTTTGTGAACTTCAATAACTAGTCCTCTCGACGAGAAGTGCAAAGATGACCCACATCATATTAAACTCAATTCTACAAGAAATAATAAGGTCATGCAAGGGGGAAATGGAATATTTAAAAGGATTGCATTGACTCAAAAGCTTTCCTGTGATCTACCAGGTAGATATTAATATTGGAACAAAGATAAGATAGGGAATCAGAAAGCCTAAATTTATGTGCCTATGTCAACTGCACCTTAATGATATAATTTGTCGGAGTGATTATCTCTTCTGTGTCATACTTTTCCCCCCTGTAAAGGGAATACACCTCTACTAACCCCTTCGCACATCACAGAGTTTCTGTGATACAAAATAAAAATGCATAGTCAGCAGTTCTTAACGTAGGAATAGTTAAATCCTCATTACGGTGCTTATTATGGATTTTAATTGTGGCCTTTTTTATTACTATCCATTGATTCTCTCAGTTTCTAAGAAATAGCAAGAAAATCGTCCCTGTTGTGTAAGGAACTGTGATGGGAAGCACCAGGCCCTGCCCTGCCCTGCTTGCCCACCGCCGGGTCAAAGCCATCTGGGGAATCAGGCCATCGGGTGCTTGTAGCTTGCACTTCGGTTCTTTAAGGATTTCTTCTAACTCCATTTTTCTTAATTCTTCTTCATACAGCCTTATCATTCAATTGTCATGCTCTTTTCCAGTTTGTCAGTTTGTCTTGTTTATGTCTCAGAATCTCTTTTACTCTTTTCTTCAGTTGTCATCTCTGAATCAGAGTACATCAAATTCTCAAAGTGAAAAAAAAATACTTATTAAATACTAAATTGTCAGATACTTTGTGGAATTCAGTGAGATTACTTAGGACTTCCATAAAAAAACCTTGGGTACTTTTCAACTACTCCTTCTGGACTTCAGCTTTCCCTTTTAAAAAATTGGTAAAAATGCAAATGAAAAGGTATCCTTGTTATGTTTATTAAATGGTAAAAACCTATTATAAAGGATGTAGAAGAAAATATTATGGGAGCCTTTAAAGCACTGATTCCCCAAACATTCCTTTGATCAGCAGCAATGCAGATCCTAAACCAACCTTGTAAATACTGTGGAAAAAAGTCATTAAATCCCAATAATATTCACCCACTTTCTGGTCTCAAGCACTATTCTGAAATTAAAGATTGGTTAAGTCTCTTAGGAGTTAATTTAGCATTATATATAAAAATTACATCTGTGTTTTGCTTATGACCTAGCAAGTCTACTTTATACACGCTCAAAGATGTGTATATAAAATGTTTTTGTATTAATTATTAAATTAATAAAATGTGTGGGAAAATACAAACTCACTAGTAAACAAGGTGCAAATGTTCTATGACCAAGTAGAGGCCTAAACATATTTACATAAATATGATCTCAAAGGTATATTATGGAGTTATCAGAGCACATCTCTTAATGTATGTACATCTTACTTATGTTGCATACATGTATATACACACATGCATACCAAAAGATTGACAGTACATAGAGTACTGTCAATCTATGTGGGTACTTCAAGCGTAGAAGTGGGAATAGGTAAAGATTATTTTGATATTTTGCTCTACTCACATCTCTATATTTTAAATTATTCACAATGAGAGAACACCCCCATATTGCTTTTGTAATTACAAACAAGAATTTCTCCATCCTGGAATAAGACAGGAAAAACAAACAGAATATTTTAGATCTCTTATATGATTTCCTGTATGTCTATTTTGATTTTTTTTAGCTCCTGAATGTACAGTACAAAATGTACAACTGAAGATATATGTAAAATCATAATCCAAGTGTTTCACACACAGTTATATTTGTGTCATCCAATATTTTTGAACAGCACATCCAAAGAAAAGAATGAGTTACAAATATCAATAACCCCAAGAGCCTACCAGCTTACTCAAGTCTGAAGTTTTGCAAAGGTTATCCATTATCTTGGATTCTCTAAGAGATAAGATACTTTGATATCATGAATAGCTCTATATTCTTTTATTTTGTGTATCTTTAGGGAAATTTTATCAGTTCTTATATTGTCCCACATCTTATATTTGTGGTTCTCTGAAAAACCACAGGAGATGAGGACCTTGTGCATGTTAAGGAGGACAGTGACCTGCCGTGCCTGTCCAAGCTCTGGGGAGAAACCATGAGCTGTGGCTCCTCCACAGTGCCTGTGCCCAGGCCAAGCTCTACTTCCCTCTGAAGTTCATGGGGGTGTGAGGCACTAATTTTTTCATCTGCCGCTGCCTGAAGCTCCTCTCTACCTACTTCTGGATCTTAGAACTTTGCAGACACTTAAGAAATTCATTTCCTTCTGGTTCCCAGCTGTTTGGGTGCAATAAACCTGAGCTCCTTTTGCATTTTCCATTAAAGGCTCACTGAGCATAATATCACTACATTTCTAAACTCTACAAGTCCATTATCCTACTATAATTGTGGCAGAACCATTTCTTAAAGGATCAAGCAAACTTAAATTGGATATTAAAGGTTTCACTTAATCTCAGGTTTAGGATTACAATCTCTCCTAGAACAAATCTTCTTTTCTGTTTTTAAATCGTCACATTGCCAGATCACGGTGATGAATATGATAATGCTACTGATAACAGTAGAGATGATACCCAATCTCGGCTGACCCTTTCACAGGCCCACCCCTGTGCTCCTACTTCAAACACATCTTTCCCTCAATCCCAAGACCTATTCAGCTAGGTACTGTCAATGATCCCATTTTACCTCTAAGAGACTAAGACTTACAGAGTTAACTAATTTGGTGACACAGTTCGATACCAGAATCTTCACCCTCAAACACGACTCTATCTCAAGAAGGCTTTTAGTTTAAATGGAAAAACATAAATATAAAATTAAATACTTTGAAGTTTTTAAGGACAGTCATCCAATGATAAAAGGTGGCATATAATAGCTAATTTGTGCCATGCCAACTTTTGAAAACGAACTGTATTTCACTTGAAAGAATGCCTTCTTTGAAAAGAATTTTTGTTCAACAAAAGAAAATGCATAGCAGAAAAAGGAGAAAACATGTTAAAAATCCTCCCTGAGGCTAGAACTGGTAGTGGCTCTCTGTACATCTGAGAAAATAAGAGAGGAAATGTGCTCAACTGTTCGAAGGGTTTTCATTTCTGAAGTTCACCAAATGCAAACAGTATGCCAACTGAGGAGGGTTTAATTACGTGACTGAAAGAAATCATTAATGTTAACCAAGGGAGATTGTGCTCACTGAGACAGGCTTGTTCAGCTAACTTCCTTCATAGAGTCCAAGTCTTTGTTTTTTTCTTCCCAAAGTCAGCTCTCTGATGGAAACTTCCCAGGCACCATCTCGTAGAAACTCTTTGAACTTACGACGTCCAAAAGAAATGGCTTTGACTCCACTTTCACAATGGCTGACACTAGCACCAATTAATCAGTTCCCTTGGAAAGAAAAATGGATACATAGAGTCCGAGGCTGGCTTACAGACCCGGGAGTTAGAGTCATTACTCTGGAATAATCTCCTCCTGCAGTTATAAACCAATAAAGACTTTTTTCCTCCACCAAATAGAATGCAAAGATAATAATGCTTATTTATCTATTTAATGGAGATGTTGAAAGGTTTATTTAGTTGCTGTTTGTAAAGTGTTTGGGAAATGAGAACTGCTATCTAAGTACTAAATGTGATTATTATCCAACCTAGCACTTTTATGTGAACATCCTGCTCTGGTTCCTTCCTCTGAGAAGTCTGCTTCAGAGCAGCGTAACACCTCCGCACAAAGCTCTCAGAAAGGCTTCCACGCTGAGAGAATGTGGAGAAGCCAAAAAGTCCCTCATCACTCCAGACAAGACAAAAAATACCACTGATAGAATTCACGGATGTGTGAAAATATTCTCAAAATGCTTCATAATTCATAATAGTGGCCAGTAATGAGAAAAGTAGAAGAGCAAAATCAATGGAAAAGTCAAATAGAAAAACGACCAAGACTGTGGGAGGTAGGCATGCTCAGAAAAATTACACAGTCCGGACTTAGCCACGCCATCCAACAAGAGGAAGTTCCCTCCTAGGGAGGGACATGAAAAATTAAAGTCAGTTAAGTTTAAAACTTTTCACCCAGAAAGCTTCACTCTACTTTTTCCGGGGTGGGGGGTGCTCAGGATCCAACTCAGGGCCTTGCTCTTGCTAGGCAAGCGCTCTACCACTTGAGCTAAATCCCCAACCCTGGAACACATTTCTAAGGCATGCGATATTGTAAGTAAAAAGAATTTCCTTTCTTTGGAAGTATTTTAGAAATGGGTACACAACTAACTTCCTGTGTCAGTATAGACAGAATTGTCAATTCAGGTCCTTATTTCAGTGTATGTCACAAACCTGAGCAAACACCAAGATGCAGACTGAGCATCTATACCCAAAATGCTTAGGGCCAGAAGATTTTGGATCTGAGATTTTGGGAGATTCAAGTATATTTGCATAACAAAATGAGATACCTCTTGGAGATGAGATGTGAGTCTAATATGAAATTCATTTTATGCCCCTTTTGCACATAGTCTGAAGATGACTTTGTAAAATAATTTTAATAATTTTGTGCATAAGGCGAAAGTTCATGGTGTGAAATTTTCCATTTGTGGTATCATGCCAGGACCAAAATGTTTCAGATTTTGGAGCACTTTGGATTTCAGAATTTTTTTTATTAGGGATGCTTAAACTTGTTATTTACAAATAGCAGAAAGACCTGATATCATCAGATAAGATTGATTGTAAAGAATCTAATGGGGAGAAATTTGGGTAAATGCATTAACAGGTTTTATTAATCTGAGGAATACTTCTCCAGATTGCCTTTAAGAAAAATATTTCCACACATACTACTTACATTTTGTATTGAGTAATCTGAAAAATGTATTTATCGGAACAATAGCGAGACAATTGAAGGGTGACCCAATTGGTCTTCTTCAACACCGATTTCTGTGTTACCCACAAAGTCTAAGAAGAAACAGCTAGGGCCTTTGTATCAATCAGCATCAGCTGCCTGCAGTCTAGTTGAAACAGTTCACAGGTGTTTTAGGGACTTTACTGGGGAATTTTTTTTGATGTATCTGTGTAGCATGTCAAACCAGGTCTGAAGTTGAAGGAGATCAAAATGAAATGAAGAAAAACTCCTAGCAGTTAGCTAACATTACATCCAAATAAACAAGTAACAGATGTTCATTAGAAACTCTAGATTTGAGGAGAATATATACAAAATAAAATAAAAATAGCCAGCTTAAATCTAAGAAAATTTTGAGTTGATTTTTCTGGGTGGATATGCATGTGTGTTGATGTAAGTGGGTGTGTGAGACAGTCTGAGGTTTAACAAGTTTCTAATAAGATCATTTAAAGTTGTTTTGAAGAAAATTCATTCCATGAATTGATATTAAAAATATTTGTTTATGGCAATAGCTTCACTTTCTGCAACTAAATGTGCTTGCCCTGGATTTATTACATACACCTAATAAGTAAGCATTTTTAGCATGTAATATGGAATCTAAGTTGGAAAAAAATTTTTAGAGGAGGTTAATTATAAACAGTTACAATAGCAAAAGGGGAAATAGAGTCAAGGTCATTTGCTCTGAACACTTTCCAGGCACTGTGATGTTCTAGCTATAAAAAAATAAGATTATTTTTTGAGGATGAAATTCTTCCCACTTCAAGGTCTATATCCATTTTTTATATCATGCATAAAAATTATATTATCAACTTTCTTGATAATATAGTTACAATAAGCAAAATGTTAAGTTCTTAGTGATCTAAAATTCTTATTCAGAACAATCAAAAGATATTAATCTTCTCTAGAAAAATTTGGCTCTGACTAGATTTCATCCTAGTTGTCCAATATTAAGAAAAAATTATCCAAAACTTGGAAATAGACAAATGGATGGACATTAACCAGTTTTCTTTTTAACTCGGTAAACATATTCAGTACGTTGCTCCTGGTGGTCTATATATACCCAGATTCTCTCAAGGCTTTTTGAATCAGTTTTCCCATTTTGCCACTTCTACTCAATAAGCTAAATTAATCTTGGCACATATTTATTTAACATTTATTTAAGATTCATATTTTTAACTTTTTGAAAATTACACACAGGTAGTTTTGGACGACATCCCACTGACATGATAAAATCAATTCAACTGCCAGAGCCAATTAAAGGAAACTTTCTGAGAAAATCACTACATGAGCTGTTTAACCACCAGGACATTATCCCTTAATTCCAGGTGTGGCTCTCAGGTGACACTAGGACTCTGTCTTTGTGGACTCTGTTTTCCTACTCCCTGCTCCCTCATTCTGGTCAGGTCTATTAATCTGTCTGCACTTAACTCAACTTTTTAGTTATCTTTGTTTTGTTTATCGCCTTGCTGTCCAAAAACAGAACTGAAAGAATATTTCTTTTGGTCAGAAACTGGAAGCTTTCACACTAAAATCTGGAACAAGACAAGGTTGCCCACTATCACTACTATTATTCAACATAGTTCTAGAAACATTAGCCAGAGCAATTAGACAAGAGAAAGAAATAAAAAGAATAAAGATAGTAAAGGAAGAATTTAAACTATTATTTGCTGATGATGTGATACTCTACATCGAAGACCCAAAAAAACTCCACCAAAAAACTTCTAGATTTAATAACTAAATTCAGTTGTGTTGCTGGATACAAAGGCAACACCCAAAAGTCAATAGCATTCCTATATACAAACAATAAACCCACTGAGAAGAAATAACAGAAGATATACCTTTCACAATTGCACACACACAAAAATAAAATACTTAGGAATCTAACAAAGGAAGTAAAAGATCTTTACATCAAAAACTACAGCACTCTAAAAAAGGAAATTGCAAGGGATATCCGAAAATGGAAAGATATGCCATGTTCCTGGGTAGGAAGAACCAACATAGTGAAAATGGCTATGCTTCCTAAATTACTATACAGATTTAATGCAATTCCAATCAAGATACCACTAACATACTTCAAAGAATTAGAAAGGACAATCATGAATTTCATCTGGAACCAGAAGAGACCAAGAATAGCAAAAACAATCCTAAGCAACAGGGGCCAAGGCAAGGGGCATCACAATCCCTGATTTAAAACTACACTGTAAAACTATGGTGATAAAAACAGCATGGTACTGGCAAAAAGACAGACCTGAGGATCAATGGAATAGATTGGAGGATGCAGAAACAATTCCAAACACACTCAAATACCTCATCTTTGACAAAGGAGCCAAACACCCTCACTGGAAGAAAGAAAGCTCTTTAACAAATGGTGCTGGAAAAACTGGCTTGCCACATGCCAAAAACTAAAATTAGATACATGTCTCTCACCATGTACTAAACTAAAATCGAAGTGGGTCAAAGATCTAAACATTAAAACAGAAACACTAAATTTACTGGAGAATAGAATAGGAAGAACCCTTGAAGACATAGGGGTAGGAAAAAAATTTATGAGCAGAATCCAGACCGCACGAGAAACAATACAAAGAATCAGTGCCTGGGACCACATGATATTAAAAAGCTTTTGGACAGCAAAAGAAATCACCAATAGAGCAGGGCAAAAACCCACAGGCTGGGAAAAATTTTTTGCTAATTATCCCTCAGACAAGGGTCTAACATCTAGAATATACAAAGAACTCAAAAAAAATCAAACCTCCCAAATTTAAAGACCCAATCCAAAAATGGGCAACTGAAATGAATAAACATTTCTCAGATGAAGAAATTAAAATGACAAATAAACATGAAAAAGTGTTAAATATCACTAGTCATTCAAGAGATGCAAATCAAAACAATGTTAAGATTCCATCTCACTCCAGAAAGAACCGCGTTTATGAAAAAAATCAACCAATAACAAATGCTGTCGGGGCTGTGGGGAAAAAGGAACCCTCCTCCACTGTTGGTAGGGATGTACACTGGTCCAGCCACTGTGGAAATCAATATGGAGAGTCCTCAAAAAACTACAAATAGAGGTTCCATTTGATCCAGCTATTCCTCTACTGAGGATCTTCCCAGAAGAATTAAAATCCTCATACCATAGGGACATACGCACAACCATGTTTATAGCAACACAATTTGTAATAGCTAAGTCTTAGAAACAGCCTAAATGCCCAACAACCAATGAATGGCTAAATAAAATGTAGTTTTTCTACACAATGGAGTACTACACTGCCATAAAAAAGATAAACTAGAGTCATTTGTATGTAAATAGATGTTCCTTGAGAACATACTGTTAAGTGAAATAAATCAGGCACTCATGAATACAAATTGAATTGTTTCTCTGATGTGAGAAACCATAACTGTAAATAAGGACAAAGAGGTGTAATAGATATTATATAAAGGGAAGATAATAAAGAAAGGAGAAGAGAACTAGAGAGAAGGAAGAAAAGCAGGAAGGAAAAAAAGCAAAGAAAAGGGAAAAGGAAATCATGGAAAAATATGAATAAACCTGCTTTAAATAGGGATGGAAGGAACAGAAGGGAGGGGCGGGGACAAGGGGGGAGAACAAAGATGCATCATGTACAGGTACAAAATAAATGTGATGAATGTGATCATTATATGTACAATGTACCAATACATGTTCTTGGTTAAAAATAAATTAATTTAAAAAAAAGAATCTTTCAGTTCTGTTTTTGTTTCCTACACATTAGGGACCAGGACTTCCCTTTGAGGTCTGGACTCCGACCTCTTCAGAAGTTTAGAATAGGATCTGCATTATTTCTGTGTGTCCATAGTGGAGTAAACTCTATACTTCTCCTTCTGGAGGTGTAAAATATTCACTTAATAAACTAAAGTATAAACTCTTTTAGTGAAGAGGCATGTTCTAACTAAGTGTTAGAACAACGGAGGCATGTTCTAACTAAGTGTTTGCATGAATCTGATACTTCCAAAATAAAACCTCAGAAGCATTTTTCATAAGAATGTAAGTCTACCTAATCATGATGAATCTTCGGCTTGGTTGTAATACTCATTTTAAAACAGCTATAATTATCATATATAATACAAGCACACCTTCATGTTTTGTACGTTTTCTTGAAAAGATTTTTATAATACTACAATGTTGGCTTTATTTTCCTATAAAGGCATTACGAATATGAATGTCTTAAAATTTTAATGTTTATCTATGGCTCACATAAACTAATAGTATTTTCATAAAATGCTTTAAATTAATAAAATGGAGAAATACATATCTAGTTAATGTATAGTTTCGAAAAACATTTTATATCTGATTTCGTATCTGATTAAATACGATTTCCAAAATCTAAATTAGCTGGAACTTTAAACTCTTTATCTAATGTGTAACAAAGTAAATGGTGAATAATCTTTGGATCTATGGATAACACTGAGGAAGCTAGTGTGCACACACACTCGTGTGTGTGCCCACAGATTCTGTGTGTTTGTGTTTGTGTGTGAGGTCTATTACTTTACTTTTCTTGGAAATGTTCTTTTTCTGCCAGAATTTGATCTCCTTTTTACCAGAATACAAGTGATTTGCAGGCACGGCTACACCGGCAGTCATATATTGGAGAGTAAATCTCATTGTAATTAGATGTGACAAACACATTATTAAGGAATCTGGAGTTTATTTTACATGAGGAACTGATGTCCACAGAATGCTCCCAGAAAACTGGAACATTACTTGCTCATCTTATAGGGTCTCAGCCTTTATGGGCAAGCAGAACCTAATCAGACTTGGCAAAATTTGAGTAGAAGGAAATTTTTCTAAATATAAAGGAGACACAGGTGCAACCTGTAGACCTGTAGCCATGAATGTCTCAGGCTTGGGTTTGCTTTCTTAACTTTGGGATGGAAGATCCAGCAGGAGGAATTCTTTCAAAAGTCCTGCAGAATAATAGATATCATTGAAAAATATAGTCAGAGATTTCTCACAAATTTTCCAGTCAGAAGTTAACTCTCTAGCCTCAGTATTGTTCGCCCCTAGGGGTTTCTAGATTTGCTAAACATTAGATAAAAGGTTGATCTGGTTAACTAATATTTTTTACTCCATTTCTGTAAGTTAACCCATCAAAACCACAATGAGATCAGAATGCTTTGTAATCAAAAATAGTCTTTTAAGATTATCTGTGATCAAAAAAGTATTATTAAACATATTATCCTAAATTTGAAAAGAAGCATAAGGGTGTCTTTTCATGTTCTTTACATTGTCATGTTGTAATGTTGTTTAACGGGCAGCCCAAGGAATATTTAATTTTCTAGGGTACCTTTACTTAATTTGCTTTTTGCTATCGATTAAGGATTAGACTCCATGAGTTTACATGTTAACTCGTAGTTTTCTTATTGTAGAGATTAAGTAATGTCAGTCCCTTGGAGGACAAAACACAAATGCTAGACACTATAAGACTTTATCAGTTTTGTCCCTACTTGGTAAAACACTTCAGAATGCCTTTCTACTGTAGTTTTTTTACACTCTGACCTTCGAATGCTTTCCAGATTTACCACTCTTCTGGTTCTCTCATTAATGAGTTAAATTTTGATGTATGTTTATTTCATATAAAATTCATGAGAATAATTCTCAGAGTCATTCTATACATATTTGGATCATATTTTCTTTTCAAAATTGTTCAGTGACTTCAGCTCCTTTCTATTGGGGAAGCAATTGAAAGAGGTCAGGGAAGCCTCATTTTCTGAAGAATAATTCACCTGAATTCCTCATTTACTGGAAATACACACAAGGCATTTGGTTCTACTTTATCTTTAAAAAGTTCAAAGTATCCTTACAGATAATTCCTTTAAGATGATTTTAAATCATACCTTATCTTCATTGTCCTTTAATTCACTAAAATATGCACATACCTTTTAATTTTGTATAAAAATGGAATGGGGAGAGAATAACAAAATGGGAGAGAAAACTGTTGTCTTAAGTTTTACCTCAATATAATTATTGTAAGAGACTCAAGAGTTACTAATGAATTTTGGGATTTCTGTAATAAAGTTTATTACTCAGCCCAAAATTCTTCCAAAAATAAAATGTTAAATTTCAATTCCCCTAATGAGTAAATGGTGACACAATAAAACAAATCTTGAGGTTACGTTTTCAAGGTTTTCTTCATCCAAATTCTCAATCCCTCCTGGCCAGCCACACATTTATATTAAAGGAACTCAGGTTAATATATGGCAGGACTATGTTAATGCAGTGCAGGCTTTAAACGAAGCATTTTCTAAGAACAAGGGAAGAAAGAACAAAGCACGAGCCCATTCTATCCCACTACCACCCAGCAAGAGCGCCAGCAGGCAGGCAGAGGAGACTGGTGTAGTGACACACATGCAGATTCATATGGTTCTTCAAGTTTTTACATATAAATGTGGTTAAAAGAAAGCTTTGATTTAGAACCTGGTATTTCCCCTGATGTGGACTCTTCAAGGGATCTATAATTTTTATATATTTACCTTTACCTTGGAAGCTTCAAATAACTCTTGTAGCAATCCTTTAATTATACATTTGAGGAGAACAAAAGCAACCAAGATGAAGAAGGGCTCCTGGGTAGGGAGAGTGCGTGTGGTAAAGGACACCAGAAGCCAGACACCAGCCACTCCCGATTCAGCACAGTATTCTGTGCGTTCCCATCATTTATTTCATTAGGGTCCTGAACAAGTATATTCTGTGAAGAAGTATATTATATTCTATGTTGAAAGCTAGACAGCTTCAATGCCTTGCAATTGAAGAAATAAGCTGCATCCCCCACCCCGACCCTCCCACCACCCCTCACCCTTTTCCTTCAATGCAGCTCATCATTTCCAGTCCACTCATCCAGAGCTTCTAGCACAAATGACTTTGGGGTTAAAAATCCTGCTATACCCAGCAGCCAGGCAAGAATGAATGGTAGAGATGGTGACTGCACACTAGACTGGAAATTGTAAATGCAAACATAAAATCATCATTAACTACCTGTAGGTTAAATTTAGCTCTCATACACCTCTTCGTGAGGTCTGAGTTTGGCTGGAAGAGCTTCATTTCTTGATTAGTAAAATTACAAATAAGAATCAAGTTACTAAGCAGATCAGTAAGACCTCTCCACTTAACCAAAGGGGGTTGAGCATTTACTGCACTTTGAAGACTGTGTCTCGAAGGCAGAGAATAATTAACATTGTCTAGAGCTTAATAAATTACATCTTATACATTAGCAAACTTAATATTATACAAGAAGATAATTGTGATTTTATTGTTATTGTATTGCTTTTTACTACTTCGAATACTATAACTGTTACTGCTGCTACTAATCTTATTACAATGATTGTGACCACGACTGCAGAAATTCTCCTCTTTTCTTACTATATTAGAGTCTAAGAAAGTTCCAGATAATAGAAACAGTAGTTACGGAAAGGAAATGAATTCACTCAAGATAGATGTGGAACCTGTAAATCATTACACACTTTGTAGATATATTCATTAATACTATTTATCCATCACTCATATCTATTCTTAAACTTGGTCATTTTCCTTTAAATCAAACTCACATTTGTATATCTGAACTCTGATATGCGTCCAATTGAGGCTCACCTAGTGTTTTTCCCTGTCTCAGGTGCTTTACATTTGAAACCAATTCTTATTTTTACATTTCCATTTTCATATTTCAAAAAAAATACTTAATTCCAAACAAAATATTCACCTAGGTTTACAAACCTTAGTTTGAATGTCCATTTGGGCTGTTCAACAAATTGAGTGGGTTAAACAACATGTATTGATTTCTAATAGATGTGGAGCTGAGAGTTCCAGGAGCTGCTAGCAGACTCACTTTTTTCTAGCTGGGGCTCTCTTCCTGGTTCATAGATGGCTGTCTTTTCACTTGTCTTTGAAGAGAGAGACAGAGACACAGAGACAGAGAGACAGAGAGACAGAGATATAGAGAGACAGAGACAGAGAGAGAGACACACACACACAGAGAGCGATAGACAGAAAAGATGGAGGGAGGGAGGACAGCATGAAGGAAGGAGAAAAAACAAGGTGTCAGATTTCATGGTCGCTTCCTATAAAGGCACTACTAATTCCATTTCGAGAGCTCCACCCACCTTACTACTTCCCAAAGCCCTACCTCCAAGTACCATCACTTTGGTGATTAAAGCTTCAACATAGGAATGGGAAAAGAAGTACAAACATTCCATCCATGGCACCTACCACAAGAAAAGATGGTGAAATGCTCCAATTGAACATGAGGATGGCAGGCAGTGTCAGTGTGAAATAGCTTCAAATGTTCATTGGTCTTCTGTCACAAGAAAATTTGATTTGGGTTTTATGAAAGGAGTTAGGAGGTTCCCAGGTATTGTGTTTTTAAAAATGGAAATTTTTGTAAAATCAAACATAAAAATCGAAGATTCCTTCACGTGCAGATAATGAAATAGGATCAGAAAGTTGGGGTCAGTTTTCTAATCACTTCCAAAGTTGGGGCAAATTTTCTAATAACTTCTTGGCTTTGCTTCCTTAAAAAATATTATATGGGAACTGATATTGGATTGCTACCTTACAATTTTACAAAAAAAAGTACTATGATACGGTGTTAGTAAGTTTTCTATCCCTTGGCAAAATACCTCAGATAATCGGCTTAAAAAGAGGAGGGGTTTCTTTTGACCCTCAGCTTGGAAGTTTTCAGTCCTTCGGTTAGTTGGCTTCATGGCTTTTGGGCCTGTGGCCAGGCAGAACATCATGGTGGGAGCAACTGGAACAGTGAAGCTGACCACCTCATAACAGTCGGGAAGTAAAGAGAGAAAAGAAGGGCCAGGGTCCTCCTGTCCCATTCAAAAGCATGTCACTAATGATTTAACTTCCTTCCGATAAGGTCCTGCCTCTTAAAAATTTCACCATCTCCCAATAGCCAGGGAATGGGAGCCAAGCCTTTAACAGCCAGGCCTTTAGGAAGATTTTCAGGTCCAAACTACAGCAAATGTACACTTAGACACAGACTACAAACACATACACATATAAATGCCAGTATCTACTATCATTTCATAAAATAAAGAATATTTTTAATTCTGTAACTGTAAATGAATGGTAAGAATTAGAGAAAAAAGTAACTATAAACAGGAACAGGGCTGCAGTAGATTCAATGAGTCTCAAAAATATATATTCACATCAACCCTAAAACTTCAGGATGGGACTCATCGAATAAGAGTCTCTGAAGATACAATTAAGATAAAATTTTGAGATGTGATCACTCTGGATTAACAAGGACTCTAAATCCAATTATAGATTTCTTATAAAAACAGGGAGAAAGATGCAGGGAAGAAAGCTGTGTGAAGACAAGGCAGAGAATGGAGTGACGCAGCTCTATGAATGTCTGAATCTACCGGAAGATGGAAAAGGCAGGAAGAGTTTCTTCCTTGAAACCGTGGAAGAGGTGGAGCCCTGGGGACTCCTCGATTTTAGACTTCTGACCCCAAGAACTCAGAGATTACGCTGTTGTTTAAAGATACCTGCTTTGTAGTAGATTCAATTACCTCAGGAAACTAATCTTCAACTATAAATCACACAAAAACTGTCTCCCGTATATTGTCTTCTTTCCCTAATTCTACCATATCGATCCATTTCACCTTGTGCTCAGAGTCCCTGTCTCAGGTAGGCAGGTAGAGTCCAAGCCCTATGACCTTTGCACATCAGTAGACACAGTGTACAATTAAGAAAGAAAAGGCTTATAAGTTACAAAAGCTTTTGTGGACGTTTTTAGGTAACTGTATGTTGATAAATTTGAAAAATCGAGAAACTTCATCCGGCAACATTCTTGGAGAAGGCAGAGCAGAGAGTTCGTCAGTGAGTACACCAGGCTGTGCGTGGATACAGGGCAAGAGCAGTTTCTCTTTGGTCGGAGTTATTCATTCCAGACAACTGTAGTGAATAACTTTATGACTCTGTTTTAGAACCTTGTTAAGTTAAATGTGTTTGTGAAACATCGGATGGAGTAAGCTTGCATTATGTAACTCGAGCCATTTAACAGGAAGCAAACTCTCAGGAAGCAGCCCCGCATCTGGCCCTCTACTGTTGTGAGATCTGACAGGCTCTTTGAGGTAGATGAGGGACAACAAAAGACAGGACTCGAAAGTCCCGTCTGGGGTAAGGGAGGCAGTGCTAAAGCCGCCGAAAGCAACTCCTAATTGGGAAAAGACAATGAATAGAAAGATTTGAGCTAGTACACACAAAAATTTATTTTGAGAGTCTCTCCTCCCCCCTCTCTGTTTCTCTTCTGTCTTTTCCTTCTCTCAATCCTTTACACATTTCTTTTTGGCTCCTCATTCAATAGAAAGATTTAGGAAGTTGTTATTTCTCATAATGACGCCAATAAAGCAATTTAAGTCTGCTCTGATGCTTTTCTAAATGTATGAAATGATCGCATGGTTCAGACAAACGTTTTGGTAAAACGGCCAGAGGTGCTGAGACAAAATATGAATTCTAAAGTCAAATATTTAATGTGATAGAGAAAATGTGGGCTAAACCTGCGATTCTGAAGCTAACCTTCCTAGATTTGAATCTTAGCTCTGCAACATCCAGCTGTGTGAGCTTTGAGCTCTGAACCTCGTCAAAGCACAATAATATAACCCAGGTGTGAAGATAATAGGAGAACCACATTGGTTACGACTGGCAGATAGTTTAGGACAATGCCAGACACATGCTTAGTCGTCAATAAATTGTAGCTGTTTCCCAGATCAGCACAGAACCTCAGGATTTTATTCCGCAGTGATTACTTAGAGAACAAAGCTTCCCGCGGAATGAAGAAGTTTATGTTTTAAAAATCAGTGATAATTACATAGTTCTTAAAACTGAGTAACAGCATCTATTAAACATTATGCTTATTTTTAAAAGAAATATAAAACCTGCACAGATAAAATTAAATAGAGTAGGTGTCTTTCCCTTTCTACTCTTTCTTGTTAACCCAAATAGATGTCTGAGTTTGAAATCACGAAACACTATCAAAACTGTGGCACAGACAGAGATCTGAGACAATAACTTCTTCAGAACATTAAAGACTCAAACACAAGATGGCAAATATTTTCACGTGAGATTAAGATTTCCTGCTCAGAGATCCGGCTAAGAAAAAGATTGAGGCCGAAGTACTAATCCATCCATGCCAAGCACATAGAGCATTCTGGCCATCACCTCAAGTGTCTGAGGCTATTTTCTACCCAGCTTCCTTGGTTTGAAGTTGGATTAAAGCCTGATTTGAGTGGCCTGCCTGATCCACGGAACACAGATGGCTTCTCCGAAGCACGGTAATGGTGAGACATCTGGCACAATTTCAATCAGTGTTTAAAGATCCTCTTGGGTTATAGTTATCTTTATCGTGATTCTGCTAGTTATTTCTGCCAGAATCTCTCCTCTCCTCTGCTTGCAGCTATGCTATTTTAGCTTCCAATGTCCAGCAGCCTTCTTATAGAACTGTGATCTTATTGTAGTTAGTGCATTTTTGTTACAATAAACACAGCTCCAGTTGACGGATGAGGAACAGTCCAGGACTTTCTCACAAATGACCTTTGCCTGTCACTTGATATTTAGTAGGTGTCCTGAATGGCAGTGACGAAATCATGTGCAAGCTGAAGTGGATGCTGCTGGTGTCTAAGTGTGACTTCAATACAACATGCTGAGTGAACCCCACTGATTTGTAGCACTTTCAGTCTGAAATGCAACTTTATGTGACCTGTACCAACTTCACCAAGGTCTGTTTAAATACATTTCTAATGATTCAATTATACTAAACTCAGAATCTATCACAAAGACTTTTTGTAAAGGATCAGAACACACTGTGTTTTCTACAGAATATGGTGTACTTTTATTGTCTCCAAATAGGTCTTGCAGACTTATTTTACTGGGGTTGTTACTTTTTTTTTTTTTTTTGTGGTGCCGGGGATCGAACTCAGGGCCTTGTGCTTGCAAGGCAAGCACTCTAATCACTGAGCTAAATCCCCAGCCCCTGGGATTGTTACTTTGGAGGGTTACAGACTAATATGTTGTAGGCTGTGCATATAACAAATGTTAGTGCTGGTTTGGGATTTGAAGAACTTCCAAAGCTTTCTTTGGACCTGTTGGTTTTGATGCCACTTGTCATTAGATCTGTTGCTAATTTATGGCTGTGATCAGCTAATAAATAGGGCTCAGGAGTCAAATGCAAACTATTGTGCTTTTTTCTTTTAATAAAGAATCACAGTCATCCCCATTAATGTATGTATTGTTTCTGTTTGTTTGCAGAGGTGAATAGTTGCTACAGAGAATTGTGGCTCACAGAACCTAAAATGTTTACATTAGATTCTTTCTGTAAAAAGCTTGTCAATCCCCAGTTCATGGAAAATGCTTCGACATGGAGGAGGCAGACTCCCCAAAGTATACAAATGCTCTGGGTATTTTCAGAACACTGATATCCAAATCTCATGGATTTCCATAAAGGCCATTTTGAGGGAAGCTCAGAGTTCACATCAGCTCTTGGACATCTGTTATAACTACTAAAATGGAAAGAAGGAATGAAGCAAAGAAGTAAAAGGGAGAGAAAAAATGAGGAAAGGAATGACAAAGATTTTTAAAACAAACATTTAATTGGGCTTTTAGACCTTCTCTTAGGTCGATCTGTAAACTACCTTGAGAAATCCAGCTTTATTTTAAACTTTAAGGACTCTCGATTGGCATGGGACCCTCCTGTGGTCCTGACTGTGGAACTAGCAATGTGTTTACATAAACATGTATTTTTATAAAAATTATGGACATAGCTGAGAGTGGTGGCGCATGCATGTGAACCCAGGCCTCTGAGAGGCGGAGACAAGACAATTGCAAGTTGAAGCTCAGCCCGAACAACTTAGTGACTTAGGGAGACCCTGTGTCAAAATAGAAAATTAAAGAGAGAATGTGTGGCTAGGTGTAGGAAAAAAGGTGGAAGTCTGCCAGGTAGGGTACACCTACAATTCCAGCACCCAGTAGGCAGAGGCCAGAGGGTTGCTTCGAGTTCTAGGCCGGCCTGTGCTACTTAGTGAGCAAGGCAACCTGGACTACACAGTAAGAGCCTGTCTCAAAAAAACCCAAACAAACAATAAAAAATGGACGCAAGCTATTTGAACTGCAATCTGTTGAAACCACTAGGGAATATAATTTCCTTACAGAAAAAACACCATCTTCACAGAGAAAATAATATTACAAAATTTTATTATATGAAGAAGCCATCAACAAATTGATGGACAACAATTTTTAAAACATAATTAGAGAGATATGAAACGCTCTTAGTGAATTAAGGAAAATATCATGGCATATCTGTTTTTTTTTTTTATTTTTGCACTTTTGACGGCTTTTTAAAATGTTCATTTGTTACAATATTTTTCTTATTCTAAGTATTCACTTTCACACCTAATTTTATTATATAATTGTTGTACAGTTTGTCTTTCAAAAACCAAACGCTAAAGTTTGTAGAATCTATAAAACCTGCATTTACTCTAAATGTAGTAACGCTTCAACTATTTCAATCCTTATCATTAGAATTTGTCACTAGTTGAAAAAAATCACCAAGTAGCAAAAGCGGTGGAAGTTAATGAGGCCAAATGTTTTAACTATGACCAGAATGTTTTCTAGGACTGCAAAATATTTTAAGAAAATCTACATATAAAATGAATGGGTAAACATCAGTATTTTATTCATGCTTGCTATATATTAGGTAAATAAAATCAATTTAATGAAATTGTACCATGAAATATTTATTTTCTTTATACTAAATATTTTATTTCATTTATAAAATGTTGAATGAATTTTTACCACTTAGTAACAAAAAATAAAATCGCATGCAAAGTTTCAGGACAGTTAATTTCTAGCATCGAATAACCTTCATTAAATTCATAGTAAAATACTAATTATTTTGTTCTTAAAATACATTAATTCTTAGTTTTATGCTTCATCTATATTTCCTTATTCAGAGAAGCTAAACACAAGGTTCAATACATAAAGATTCAGAGTAACCAAAAATATATATTACTTTTCATATTTGTTACTTCCTAATCCCCTGTAGTTATAAATTTTCTTGATTTATTATTATTTGGTTAATTATAAATAGCATGTTCGTTTATCTTGTTTTATGTTCAGATAAAACTTTTATTAAATCCAGCAAGCAGCTGGACCTTGGTCCTATAACACCAACGACGCCCCTGTCTGACCTGGTGCCCAGGCACAGGGAGCCAAGCGAAAGGCAGGCCATCCAGAAACCGAGTTCCCAAGCTAAGGCAGATCCTAAGAGGACAGTCCCTGGAGGTGGCGTGCTAACTGCCCTGGCTTGAAGAGGTTCTTGATCTCTGTGTCTACTACAAATGCATCTGATAAAAGCATTACATGAAATAGAAAAACCACAGAAAAGAGATAAACAACAAAATTCCATTTTCCTAGTTCATTATATTTGTATTTGGTTACACACGGTGCCTTTAGTGAGAAACTCAGGACTGTTATTTGATAAAACCTAGGAAGAATCTTTAGGCATAAATAACAGATTCTTTTATAAAGCAAACGATTTGCAACTTTGTCTTTCAATAAGAGACTATAACTGAGTCATTAGCTGGCGTAGAAATAGTTCAACAATGAAGCACTATGTGGCTTTAGGCTTATGCTGTGGAAGAAGTTCAAAGAATCAAATGTCATAAAACTACCAAAATCATTTCTATGGCTTTTCTATTTTTTATAGAATCAAGACAACTTAATGATTTTATGTATAAAAATATAGCATAGATTTTTAAAATTTGTGTGGAATTTTAGTTGTCAATCATTTGTGCCAATTAGTAATTGAAGATAATTTCTTTTAAAATTCATTTGCTTATTAAGCAATACATGACCAGAAGGTTTTTTTAAATTATTCAATATTTAAATATTATTTATGATATTTACTACATGTATGGCATTTAAGCAAATTTTTGTTAATAAATGCATTTATATATAAGACAGAATACAGGCTGGGGATTTAGTTCAGTGAGTAGAGTGCTTGCCTGGCAAGCACAAGGACCTGAGTTCGATCCCCGGCACCACAAAAAAAAAAAAAAAAAAAAA
>PVJO010004965.1:0-78177 GCA_004026905.1 Hystrix cristata | reverse complement strand
CTCAGCTCTAAGGCAAAAATAAAAGAAAAATGTAAAGGTTAACTTATAAATAAGAGATCAGCCTTATTAATTTTCAAAATTCTTTTAAGAATTAAGGAGGTGTTAGGAAAGAGGTGTTTCACCACTTAAAGACCTGGTTATATGGTGAGGTGGATTCTTGGCTCACCAGCCCTGCTCCAGACAAGAGGAGACCATGATGCTTCACTGTGTCCATTGCTTCCTAAGTCAAGGGAGGGTCCTCAATGGGCAAAAAGATGGCAGGACCACCCACCCCTTTTACTTCACTGTTGACTTTACTCTCAGAGACACAGATACAAGCCTAAACTTAGTGATGTACCAAGTTCCATGAATAGATGATAAAAGTGCTTTGATTTATTTACTCTTTTTCTCCCAACCTCAAGAACCTGCAAATGCCTTTGATCTGAGAGATAAGTACCTTGAGAATTGTACTGTTCTAGAAAGTGAGCATCCTGCCTAAACATGTTCAGATACAGTTATAAAATAGCAATGCTGAGTCTGAGGCATGTATTTCACTATAATTCTGCTTTCCAGGTTGCTATTCAAGTTCTCATCATGCTTCATAGCTAGCCCTTTTAATCTGCCTATTAATTAAAATAATGAAAGCAAAGAAATAAATTTGTATAGCATAGATTATAAACACTAGGTTGCCCTCTTAATGCTTTATTCTTTAAAAAAAATAAATAAATTTCAGAAAAGGAAATTGCATTTATTTTGTCAATGAAAAGTTGGAGGTGGCAAGCACACAGAAAATCAGAAACAGACAGAGATAGAAAGAGACAGAAAGTGAATCAACAATGAGTCCTATAAAGATATTTTACCCCTGGGTATGTGGGAAATCCAACCAAACAATAATGGGGCTCTCCTGTTTGACTGTGTAATCATGGTGAAATCCTATCTTCATGCTAAATTTCAATTACAGTCATTATATGATCCTACATTTTAGATTAAGAACCTAACATAAGAAAATATTTCCAAAATGCTACATAAATGACCTATTACATTGTATATGTTCAATCAACTCCATATTGGGTAAAATTTTGCTATATTTGGCTTACTGGTGTTTCATAGCAAGAATATAGTCCTTGGCACAAAAGAGACACTTGGAATAGTACTAGAATAGGTGAGTAAGTTCTATGATTAAATAATTTTCAGAAATTGGCTTGCAAAGAAAAACACAGAGAACACAGTAGACATAACTGCAAAAATCAGAATCAAAAGGAGGAGGGCACACGCGCCCACACACCTGCATAAACACCATCTACCTCTCGAAGTTTCATAGGCTTAACTCCAGAAATGTAATCAGAAACTCAGTACGCTATGTTTACTCTGAACAAGATAGGTTACTGTCAGTCTCTTCTGTGCTGAATTTTTCTTTTGTTGTTTATTTGTTTTGACATAAACAGGAGCAATATTGCAAGATAAATATTGTGCCACACAACCAGAAGGCTGTCAAAAGAAAAAAAGTCACTAAAGAATCCAGAGCCACCAAGTCACAGCTCTAATGAATAAGCAGCTTGATTATCAGTCTCCTCTCATCACTCTGCATGTCTTTTCAATTTTGTCAAGTTGTTTACCTCATGGGAGTGAAAAGGAAGATCATATTCTGTATTCCAGGGAATGACTAATATGCTGAGCAAACAATGACAGTCATCTAGTGCTCTGTCAGCCACGCTGTGTCAGGCAGGCTGATGGGTCAGTCTTAGAGTACTGGGTTAATAAATTCAGGAATAGAAATATATATGTGATTTCTCATTACCATGGCTCGAAAGAATGAAACTGTGACTTAGAAGAATGAAATGTTGAAAATTTTTTCTTTATTGTATTGAAATCAACAGGTTTAGGCACTTCCCACCTTACATAGGAAGCCAGGAAAAAATATGGGAGGAGAGTAAGGTACTTCTAAATTACGGACGTGCCACTAAACAGTTTTAGGGCACCAAAAAGAACAATATAGAGAAGTTGTTTCATAAGCGTGGGGCATAGCCTACGTGCATAAGTGTGATGGTTATTTTTATGTGTCTATCGGACCAGGCTTCACGATGCCCACATTTTCAGCTAAATGTCTCTGGCTGTAATTAGAGGTATATTTTATTTTGCAACAAAATTCTTTTTTAAGTGTGAACCTGTGACATCTAGGCAAGTTTTATAGTAGCAAAATACAACAGTGCAGCAGGAATGAGATAGACATTCCCACTCTAAAAGGAAAGAAATAGGAAAAAAAGAAAGATGACAGATCCAAAGAATACTAAAACCTAAGGTGATATTTAATCATGATATGTCTACTTGACTAGATTAAGACATGCTTAGCGGATTATTAAAACATAGTGCTTGGTGTGTCTGTGGAGATGATTGGCAAGGAGGCCACCAAACTGGGAAGGGAAGATTCACCCTAGTTGGGTAGTGAGTGGCATCAATCAATAGGCTTGAACCTTGGATGGAATGAAAAAGGGAAAGAAGTAAGTTGTGTTTTCAAAGAGGTTCAATCTGTTTGAGCAGGTGTGTCTTTTGTTGCCATCACCTTTGGAAATCTGTCCCCAAGTCTTTCAGCTTTTTAATGCAGACTCATACCAGTGACTCTCCAGTGAGCGCTCAGGCCTTTGGCCTTCGCCTTGTGCTGCATCCTCAATCCTTCTTCTGAGGTTTCCATCTTCTTGGCTGAGCAGCTACTCAGCCTCCAAACTCTGCGGTGCACACAAAGCCATTGTGGACTCTCCCACCTCTGATTCTATAAGCCTACCTGATAAAACCCTTTCCATAATTATGCAGATTTTCTACAATTCTGTTCTGCTAGAAAGTCCTAACCAATACACTGAACAACACAAATTCTATCGTATCTCAGCTCCAAGCAATAATTCTCTTTGGTTTGATGCTGTATCTTCCAGTTCCACCGGACCATGAGTCTCTTATTCAAGAAGTGGCGGTCCCTCTTTCTCTGGGTGATGACCCTAAGGCCTCAGGAGACCACTATCTGGACTGTTGAAACTGAGACCATCCCTTCCCCCACCCTTTGTAACCAACAAGGGGGCCTGGTGAGCTTTGAGTTGCCTTCAAGGTTACCCTTCTCTTGTGTTAAATAGCACACCTTCATAGTCAAGTAACTTCAGAGTCCAGTCTTGTACAATCTAGAAAGTCCAAGATCTTTCTTTCATTTTCTCCTGCCTCTGTCCCATTCAGTTCAAATTTGCATTGTTTTTACTACAGTGACTGGTTAGGTCCATGGTTCACATCTCTATTAAGTTTCTCATTGAGTAATTGTTTGATTCTAACCTTAGTGTTCTCTTCAGAACAAGACTTCTTACACTTTCAGTATGGATATACTGAGAATCTTTCAAATCTTTAAAGTTACGGTTCCTTTTTATTTAACGATTCTCTGTCTCTCTCTGTCTCTCTCTCTCCACAGTTTGCTGTAAGCAAACAGGAAGAAGCAAGCTGCTCCTTTAATACTTTGCTTATACATTTCCTCAACTAAATATCCAATTTCATTATTCATAAGTTCTACCTTCTATAAATCACTACAACACACACATTTCAGTAAAGGATTTTTTTTGCCACTTTATAACAAAGATTGTCTTTCCTGCTGTCCTTATTTCTGTCTGAGACATTATCCAAATAGCTTTTAACACACATAATTCTACCAACATTCTGTTCATGATTATCTATATATTTTCTATGAAAATGAATATTTTGTCCTTAGCTTTCCTGTTTTCTGATTCCTCACCAGAATTACCTTTAACACCAATATTTCTAGCACAAACTTCATCCAGCCTCTATCCATTGCCAAGTTCTAAAGCTGCTTTCACATTTTTATATATTTGTTATCGCTGTACACCAAAACGCACCTCGTACACAGCCTTTACAAGGTAGAGTAAGAATATATACTAGGGTGGCGATCATTTATATCATACTCCATTAAGCCAATAATGGATATCATTTGGAGTGGCTGTCTAACTACTAATGAGTTATTATTTCCTGGGAACAGCCTCGGTCCCCTGGGAAGTTCTCCAGAGTTCAGTATTAGGTGACTGTGAAACCCTGCTCATAGGTGATTGGCATCTGCACAAAATAAGGTGATCAAATTACTGCTCTTGTGAATTGACAATGAAAACAGACATGGAATTAAGTTTAATGGAGCTGAGTCACCTGCCATTCAGATAGTCAGAATAACCTGGAACCAAAGGGGTGAAAATGAGACACTTTGGATCACATCTAATGAATGGCTTTCAATCATTTCACTTTCCATTTTACTAATATTCTCTTTGCTCATTTAGAAGTGTTAGTGCACAAAAGAGAAATGCTTTTACTCATGTGGCAGGATAAAGATCCCACTAAATTGGAAACTGGTTATTCGGGGTGTCCCTCTAGCTACTAGGAAGTGTTGACAGTCAACTCTCTAAAAAGATCAGCCATAAGATCTGTGAATTGAAGAAAGTAAAGTTTAAACTCACAGCAGCAAAGTAAAATACCACTTTGACACATTCTCTGGAAAAAAATCTAAATTCTTTGGAGATATAAAAGTAGGAAAAGTATAGCTCCTGGTTTGGGCTGAACAGATTTGGCGCAGATGTCCCAAAGAAAGAAATTTATAGGAATTGGGCAAAATTTATGACCTAATAGTTTAGAGTTGGTAAACACAATGAGATGAAGCTTTTAAAACAATTATTGTTAAGCAGACTGATATGCGATACAAAAAAAAAAAAAAATAGCTATGTGACCACATCGGCAAGCTGTTTGGCAGAAGATGTGGTCTGCAAGGATTTCCTGAAGCAGTGGAGTCATTTGTTAGTACACAGCTTTATCTTCTTTGGCAAGAATTTCTGGGAAAAGTAAGATGTGTTGACACAAGTATCCACAACCCTTAAAATCACGTTTTTAAAAAAATGTGATTCACAGAATAAATTAGGGTGAGAAATTTTGTGTTATGGACTGAATTGTGTCACCAGCAAAATTCACATATTAAAATTCAAACTCACAGTGTATTTGAAGAACTCCCTTTAAGGAAAGTAATTAAAGTTGAGATGTGAAGGGTCATGCCCTAATGTGTGACGGGTGTACATAGAGAAAGTGACTGTCTACAAGTCACAAAGAGGGACCTCACCAGAAACCAACCCTAAGGGCACACAGGCTTCTAGCTTCCAGCAAATAAGTTTCTGTTGCGAAACGTGCATCTAGTATTTTGTTATAGCAGCCTGAGCAGATTAATGCACTGTGAGTATCAAAGGCATAGAATGTTACCACTATGAAACAGAGGGAGCTTTATGAATGGAAACCATCATGAGCCCTTATTAGAATAAGCACTTAAAGCCCAATGAAAATTGCCATTTAGAACCACTTAAAAGGAAAAAAAATTCCCATACTCAGACTCTCAGCCTGCTGAATTGCTCATAGAATAGGAGAAGAAAAAAATATTGAAGACAAAGGACACAATTAATAAGCTACAAGAATGAGAATGGTTTTTGATGTTATTCCCCTTTGGTTACATTATCTCAGTCAGGTAAGTCTTCTCAAAAGCTCGCCCCATCAGAGTGTGTTATTACTGCCCATCGTTCCCTAACCACGGATTCCAGTTCCACTGCAGAAGTATGGACACGTATTGTGTACGTCCTGCAGTCATGATTTTCTGAATTTTCTCTCGGGTTTCCTGGAATGTCACGGCATCTTGGGCGAAAATACTTTGATTTTTACATCTCACCTTACGATATTCTTCACCAAATGGCTCTCTCTCTCTCTCACCCTTTTCTGACTGCTTCATTCAGAGTAGTCAGCTCATAACAAGGGCAATAAAAATAAATTGACTGCCCCTCAGGGCCTGTATTTGTAGCAGATTCCAGTAATACTGTGACAAGAACATTCTTTAAACTCTAATGTCTTGCCTTTTATGCTTTTATAGGTTCTGTTATTGATTTGTTTATATTTCATTTGCTTGTTAATGGTTTAGAAATACACTGTACAGTATCTAACTCACCATTATCATACTTAACTCCTCTTTTTTTTCTTTTATTTGTAGCAATATCTGGGATTTCTTATGAAGAACAAGATGAGGATACAAATAGTTTATCTTTAGCAGTGATGAAGATGGATGTTTGCTACAGTATATAAATTGAAAGGCAGAGAAACTTAAATGTTGAGATAAACTAGGGTTTAAGCCATTGCTTTAGACAGGCTATAAAAATGTTATTAAGAATTTGCTACAGAAACAAAAGAAAACTGCTGTTTCTAATTCTTTCTTGGCTTAATCACCCAAAAGTTTAATAAGCTGTGTACCTAAATGGGAGATGGATTTTACAATTTTGAAATAGCAGTATGTTTATGAATTTTTTTTTTGGATATCCTTTGCAACCGAAACCAGGGATCTGTCATTTTAATTGGGCTTCAGACGGACGCAAATTCTTGCTATACAAATCGATTTTTTTTAAAGACTCAGGTGAACAGTAACCATACTTGAAAGGATGTATTTTCATTTACTCAAATATTTAGAATATTAAGAGCCTGAAGCATGACTTACTTATCTTTTCTTTCTTAACTGATCCAACTATGATATCCTAAATAAAGTTCGCAAACTTCATTGAATGCTCAGTAATGACTTTCCCTCTTTGCTCAATTCTAATATGCATGTGTTTTTATCTTTTCACTTTTTAAAAGTGGAATTATCTGTATTAAATTTGCATAAATGTTTTATCCCAAAATATGTTACTGAATTGTTTCTTTGACACTGTTTTAGGATGGGGAAAGTAAGAAACCTGGAATGATAAAAATTCCTTCAGATATCACCCTACAATCTCAAGGCTAGGTTTAGATTTTCCTCTTTATCATAAAATGAAATTAACATCTGTTGATCCCTTTCCACCTACCAGACAGACATTGTCCCAGATTTACTCTTGATCAGAAATTTTCTCTTTTTTTCTTTCCAAAGAGAGCTAATTGGAATGCTTAGAGTTTTGATAAAACTCATTTTTTCCTCTCTTAAAATCATTCTCTGGGGGCTGGGGATTTTGCTCAGTGATTAGAGAGCTTGCCTCACAAGCACAAGGCCCTGAGTTCAATACCCAACGCCAAAAAAAATCATTTTATGGAATTAGCAGACATCAAATGACTCTATGCTAGATTTCCCTGACTCTTCATTGGTCAGTCAGTTGGCTTCTTTGATGACCTAGTCACAAGGACTTCTTAAAACTTGTACAAGTCCCAACCAGAAAAGTCTCTAAGGCTATAGGAACACAGGCAGGATCCACAAACCAACACAAGGATAGTCAGTCCTAGAACGGGCAAATGAAGGGAGAGCGGTCTTATCTTACAAAGATAGGTGGGATCCTCATCCATTTCCTCGGTTACGGATTTCCTGTCTCTGAAACAGAATGCAACTAACAGCCTTGTGATGGTTACATTAAATGATCTGAGCTATCTGCATAAACATTTTAGTCTTTACTTACCTTTCCCTCCCATCTCCCTCATCTTTTGGTGGCCTATATTGTCTCTTTGTGTTCAAATGTTGTAAGAGAAAAAGTGATAGAAAAGAGAGGTATGTACACTTCAGAAATCAGTCTGATTCCCTAGCACAGATATGAAGCCACCATGATATTATACTTCTAAATTACTGCTCTAGAATCAGGCTGCTGATGTTTGAACCCAGCTGTACTACTTACTGTGACCACGGGCAAGGTCCTCCACTATTTAAACTCTGTGGATCTAATATTTTGCAAAATACCAAATACTTCATCTTTTGATAGATCTTTACGAAAAATAGACAGAATGATACATAAAATGTGTTTAGCACAATGTCTATCACACAGCACATGGTCAATAAATGTAATAGCAATCCCAGGCCATGGTCAAAACGGCTCAAGATAGAGAAAAGCAACAATGCTTTTTTTCTACTACACTTCTCTGAGGTAAACAACCAACACAGACCATTCCTAGGGTTTATTAAAGTCCTGAAGCAAAAGTGAAAGCGCAAATAAAAGAGTAAAAATTTTGACATGCAAATAAATGAAAAATATTTAAAGAAAAGTATTATGGGTTTCCTTGTGTCCACAAAGTAATCAGCTTCATTATTCTTTCCCTGAGTAAAATTTACTTCAGCCTTTTCTTGCAGCCTATCGTCCCTCTTTCAGGTAAATTTGAACATTCATTTTGCAACTTTTACTGATCTTCAACAATGTGTCAAGCACATCTCCAAATGCTGGGGATAAAAAGATATGGTCTGTAATTTCTGGAACCAACCTCTCAGACTTATGAAAGAGTTACTCATGTATAAGAAATAAAGATGAATAGAAATACAGCATGATAAGTGCTATAATTGAACAATAGAGAAAAATGAAACTTCTAAGGAATCAATTCTTCAACAAGTAGCTATTTGCCAGAAAAATATTACTGTAAATAGATATTTAAATTTCTTGAGTTGCCGAAAACTTTCTGGTTTTGGGGTGAGGGAATATGAAAATATCTTACATTGCTGGAAAAACCCCAAACTGTTAAAATGTATATATACACACACACACACATGCACACACACATTTTCCCACTTTCCCATTAGAATGATGTCACTACAGTAAAACATATAAATATATGATACATGACATATGTCATACATATCCATTATACCTAATTGAGGTAATATCAGGTTTACTTCTATAACAATGTTTAATTATTAGTTGTGTATTTTCAGCTATCTGAAATGAAAGTAACTCTTAAATGATTCTTCAGCACTCTCTGTGGAACACATTTCCCATAATAACTTACCAAAATATAAAAATATTTTCAAGTGGAAGTTCTCTGTTAAAATGTAGATATCTATATATCTATAGATGTATATTTAATTTCCAATTTCCAAAATATGAAGATAGTGAGGAAAAGTCAAAAATGAGTGTTAGAATTAGGGGTAAGAATTTTTTTTCCAAGTACACAGATTCAGCACTTTAAAGGAGAAACTAATATTTACTAACATTGTAGAAGCAAGTCAGAAATTGACATCTCAAATATCCAATTTCTGAGTACTGCTTGGTTTTCTAATACAGAGTGTTTTTTTTATCGTGCTTTTGGTTCTCTTTGTTAGTTTAAAAAAGAACCTGCGACAGTTGTCTCTGGATTAGAGATTTGATATTAGAAGTTCGAGGAGCCACGTTGGGTGAACTGGAGGAAGTAAACATTCTGACTGCTGTGGATACTTCTACAACTCCTTTAAGTCCTGACTACTCGAGATAAACACGAGGGTGCTTTATGCAAATGCAAACAAAAGAGAACATTTGGGGGTATCATTTCTTTAATGATACCCCCAAAACCTTAATTGGTTCAAATTTTGCTTAAGATTAAATAAAGGGTGCTTTATTTAGATTAATGAGCAAGAAGATCACAATAGTCAATAGGTAACTGCGAGGCACCATCTGTTTCCTTCCCCAGCTCCATGTAGGAGCTTTGCATTGGTGGACCAGGGAATGTGGAGAATTAATTAGGCAGTAAATGAAATCTTCTCCCAGATGGTACCCATTTTCCTCTCGCAAATCTACACTAGCAAATTGGTGTGATTTTGCTTTTACTTCATTTGCCTCTTTGAAAGTTTTGAAGGACCAGTGAAGTCTAGCCATCGGTTGGTTATTCGAAAGAAAAAAATACAAAAATGTAGATAACGCTAATTAATCTTTAAAAATAACTTCTAGATTATCCATATCATAGTATAACTATGTCTGATTTACATATATTATATTATAATATCAATAAAACATGCTCATTCAAATGTCCTCTTTGATACTGGGAATCACCTTGTAGACACATTTATTCCCCCGGGGGAAGAAAAACTCCACACCACGATTGCTTTATCTTGAGTTTTTGCCAGAATTATGCCTCACACCGCGAACCCATTCTTGTGAGCCCCGCCCCTTCCTCTCAGCTCGTGTTAGTTTAGCACATCTGCACCTGGGGCTCCCGCGTCAGAAACTTGAACTCTAAGCTGGTAACACTGGGAGGTGTCCTGTGGCTCTTTAAAAGGTGGAGCCTTTTCAAGGTCCTTAGGTCATCGGGAGCAGTGTGTTCAGAAAACGTAGCTGGGTCCCTGAGTTGGATCTTGTGAAAACAAGTTGCCGTAAGAGTGAGTCCAATGCCTGCGTGTCTCTGCGGCTTCCTGACTGGAAATGTGATCTCTCTCTGCTTAATATGTATTTTTTGCTGATACTTCTTTAAAATAAGTATCCAGGGTGTTGGGGATTTAGCTCAGCGGTAGAGCGCTTGTCTAGCAAGCGCACGGCCCTGAGTTCGATCCCCAGCACCCAAATAAATAAATAAATAAATAAATAAATAAAATAAGTATCCAGAAGAGGTTTTGCTGGCTTAAAGAAACATGTTTTTAAGATATATATATATATATATATATATATATATATATATATGCATATATCTGTCTCCAACAGAAAGCACTCAGTGCACAGCAGAAGAGAATGGCGCCTATTTCCTTATACTAAAATAATGCCATTTTCTCAAAGTCATTTCCATGTAAATAACACCTGAACTCACTCTAATAGACAATATGAATTTAGCGACCCTTCCATCCATTTCATATATCCAATCTGCTGTCAGTCTCAGTCATTTCTTAAGCATTTATCCAGAAATTTTCTATTAGAACATGCATGTATGTGTGTTCTTTTTACCAAAAAGAAGTATTTCCTCCTAATCTACTTTTCCCAGTTAGTGATATGTAGTGTCTGCCTCTCTACGCTACAACACGGATCAGCCTCATTGTTCTAAGCGGTTTTTTATGTTGCATATTTTCTTATTCTCTTTCTTTTCCTTCCTTCCTTCCTTCCTTCCTTCCTTCCTTCCTTCCTTCCTTCCTTCCTTCCTTCCTTCCTTCCTTCCTTCCTTTCTTTTCTTTCTTTCTTTCTTTCTTTCTTTCTTTCTTTCTTTCTTTCTTTCTTTCTTTCTTTCTTTCTCTGAGTCAGGGTCTCATTTCGTAATTCACGCTGCCTTGAACTCACAGTGATCCTCCCACTTCAGGCTCCCAAGTGCTGGCATTACAGGTGTGCACCATCCAGCATCCAGCCAAGTATTTTCAAACTATTTAAACTACAAAATGTTTCTTGATATAGACGTGCAGAATTGAATGGCTTCTTTTACACAAGAATTTAAAATGGTTCCATAATTCATTATTAAAATATTTTATAAGATTTAGCTATTACAAACTGTGCCACTATAAACATGGGTGTGCATGTATCTCTGTGGTATGATGGTTTTCATTCTTTAGGGAAGATACCAAGAAGGGGAATAGCTGGGTCAAATGGAACCTCTAGTCCTAGTTCCCTGAGGAATCTCCACACTGATTTCCACAGTGATTGGACCAGTCTACATTCCCACCAACAGTGGAGGAGGGTTCCTTTTCCGCCACAGCCCCCCCAGCACTTGTTATTGGCTGCCCAAATACCCATCAACTGATGAATGGATAAAGATGATGTGGGGTTTTTTTATATGATGGAGTACTACTCTGACATAAAGAACAATAAGCCTGAGATATTTCTAGGTAAATGGATGCACCTTGAGACCATACTCTTAAGTGAAATAAATCAGACACATGTTTAAGTACAGCTTTGTTTTTCTGATGTGAGAAACTGAAAGTGTAAATAAGGACTAAAATGTATTATATTGGGAAAGGGAAGAAATTGTTTAAATGGGAAGGGGAACAAGGGAAGCAGGGGGGAAAAGGAATGGAGGAACAAGAGAAAAAATAATAGAAGGAAAAAAATGGAAATGAAGCTTTTGTAAATAAGGAGGGTGGAGGGGTTGAAGGGAAGGGAGGGGAATGGGAAAAAAAGAAGCAGCAAGATATATCATGTACTGGAACAAATTCCCTGTGATGAATGTTATCACTATGTGTATCTAAAATGTACCATTAAAATAAAATTTAAAAAATAAAATAAAATATTTTATAATATGATGTACGAATAAAAGGGGAATAATTATGTACAGTATTTTATTTCGCTTGGCAGTAGAATGGATTTATCTTTTTAAGTCAAGTGAACTCATTTGGATGTGTCTTAATTGCTTGCAAAAGTATTTTATTAGGTTAGTATTGTCTGTGTTTTTTTATGTTCCTTCTATATTTTGAATAATTTATTCCATGTAACTAAAATACATTTTATCATTCATCTGCGTTTTTTTACTTCAATGTATAACTTCAATTTTTATTTTATCAAATGTATCACTTTTTCCACTAAATATTTTCTTATATATTATGCCTATAAAGATCTTCTCTACCCCAAAACTTATATAGTCATCTACATGTTGTTGAAGTTATGTTATAAATAATTGACACAATTTTCAGGGCTTCCACATCATAATGTAGCACAAGTTCAAATGCCCCAGGGGCACATCCACTGAAATAAGTGGTAGATTTCACCCTGTAACAGAGGCCACAGAGACAGAGGCCACAGAGTCAGAGGCCACGGAGACAGAGGCCACGGAGACAGAGGCCACGGAGACAGAGTCCGTTCCCATTGCATTTGGAAGATGTGCTCCAATTTTCCCTTCACTGTCAATATTTAAAAAAGAGAAGTCAATAGAATCATTGAAGGAGTCGTATAAGTTTTAGTGGAAAAACCTATAGAGGCTTCCAAATGTCAAGTAAAGTAATCGCATGCTGCTTATAGGCAGTAGTAGTATAATTTCAATTAGAATAACATCAAATGGACCGATACAAACCTAGGAGTCTAAAATCTACTCAGGTCACTAGAAGATTAATGACACTTGTGACTGGGAATATGCTTGCACATAAAATTAATTTTTAAGATGTTTTTGGTGGTCAAGAGTCAATGGCTTATTTCTCAGTCAGAGAAACTGGTGGGTGAGAAGGAATCTGGGGGTGGGGCTGGGGAGGGAAGTCTTAGACTATAGAAACTATCAGAGCAAAACATAGACAGGTCTTTTCCTATGTCAGACACTGTTCCCTGTGTTGTACATATATTAAATAGTGGAACACCTGTAACAACCCACGAGCTAAGTCCTATTATGATCCAAATGATGCAGGAGAAGAAAAGATGATTAAATTCTCAGGAAGATTAAATGATTACCCAAATAGCATGACTGTTGTGGAGTAGAGATGACCTTTGATCTCAGGTATTCCTTCACCCTCCACTGAGCTACACTGTCCTTACATTTTGATTTCTACCTTTCTAATTTATGTCCTTAATCACTTACCAGTCCATTCATTTAAATACAGGATGACCACAATTTTCATATTTTTCATTAATAGTTATTAAAAAAGTAATAGGAAATGTAAAACAATAATTTTATCAAATTTATTGAATAATGTTTTCCGTGTATGGTACATCTTAAAATATTCAATACACAGCCCAGTATTCCAATCTGGATAGTCTCTTTTTGAATTCTTTTTGCTTTATTGTCTTTCTTCGAAGAACACATTTTACACTGTCCTGTTGGCCTTTCCTTTTTTCCTGTGGGTGGTATAATTTCATTAAAATGTCTACCCACTAAATGTAATGGTAAAGATATCAGTAAAGGACGTCCTGGTTGGCATTTCACAATCCCATATTTTTCCATTATTTGGTCTATTAGATGTACTCTAAATTTCAAATCACTTTTTGAATCCCTTTGCTTTGAGTAAATAACAAAAAAGTTTCATATTTTTTGGTTCAGGAGGTGCATAAATACTTTATAATAATTTTTCCTTGGTTTGTGATTACAGAATAGCTTGTTAGATGTTGGTCAACTCTATCAACACCAGCCACACAATTATGACCATTGGCAACTACTGAACATTTTTTAGTTTCATTTTTTTTCCAAGTCCTATAATTTCTGTATTATGAATAGTTGGCAATGAGGAGACGTCTTTTTTGTATTTCCATTTCATAACACAAACTTTTCCTCTCTGCTATGCTAACATTTCTCCCCTTTTCAGTTTTTTTTTCTCCAATCATTTGGCACTTGCTTTCTATTCAATCTCAGTGTCCCAAATGTGTCCATTTGGTATTATGAAATAATATCACCCAATTCTGGAGAAGTATAAAAAACTATATCTAATGTACTTCTAATAAGAAATTTTATAGATTTTAGTATAAAAATACGGGTTATTTTTCACAATTAATCACAAATAAGCAAAAGAAAATAACGAGAACTCATTATTAGATTTCATTAGAAAGAAACATCAAAGGTGAATACAATGTTCTAAATTTTTAAAGAATGCAAAAAATAGTCAGAATAAAACAAAGAGACATATGAGGCCATCTTGTGCAAACAAGAATCAAGTGGTTGAAATGACACCTGCCCAAGCAATGCTGAGGATCATGAGTCCATAAAAAAATGTGCTGCACAAGTGATCTGGGGTAAACCAGTAAGTAGTTAAAAGAAGTTCTTGGCAAATGGTTCATTACTATCCAATCAGCTTCTTGTTTACTGTGGTCTCCATTCAATAGCTGACTTATTTATGAAGTGCTCAAAGTACTACTTAGCTCGTGGTAAGTAGCATCTAAATTTTATTAATGAATAAAATAAGGACACTTATTTGTATGTATTGAATGTTTATTTTCTAGGCTTTTGTGGGTACTGGAAATGCAAAATTGAACAAAAGAGACAAAGTATTCTGTTAAACCTCCAGCTGAGTAAAAGGAAGACAGACACTTAAAGTAGTGATTCACCAATCATTATTTCGTAATTCTCCTGGAAAATGTCATCTAAAGAAACGCATTGTTTCTTGAGGGAATATGGCAGGAAGACCTAATCTAAAGTACAGATTCCTGATACACTAAGAACTGATCTGAGGACCAAGCGGTGATACAGAGTCAGGCAATAAAATGAAGCAAGAACCTGCTAGATAGGAGACAGGAGCAAAATCCTGAGGAAGAAGGGAGATTGGCACACTGGAGGATCTCTCTCTGATGTCTGATGTTTGAACTACTCGCTCCCTTCCTCCCCAGTCTTACATGACACTGCTCTTTCCTGATACTCTGGGTAGACTTCTGACCACATTTTCTTGATTCACACGTTGGGCATCACGAGTTTCCAGGCTCAACCTGTTTCTCTTCTGCTATATGTTACCCAGGTACGTCCCTCCCCTTACATACCCCCACTGCATTTGCTTCCTGGTGACATCCAAAACGACACATGCAGTTTGATTTCTGCCCTAAATTCAAAAGTTCCCTGAGTGTCTGTTTAACATCTCCACCTCAAATGTCTAAACCTGAACTCCTTTATTCCCAGCCAAGCTGTCTCCTTTCTGTTTCAGTTTTAATTAATAAGATCTCTATTCATGCAGTTTTGTGAGTCAGTAATGCAGAAATCGTGTCTCACTTCTTCCTTTACTCCAATCAGTCATCAGACAGAACCACATATACCTTACTAATATTCCCTAAATCTCTTCACGTCTGTCTATATTCCTTGCTTTGGATACTCCTTATTCTCATCCTTACTTATGTATTAGTCATCTGAATGCTCTCTCTGTCAACAGTCTTGGCTGCCATGATCCATCTCTCATAACACTGCCAGAATGAGCTCTCAAATCTGCAAAATATTCACACCCTTCCTTTATCTCAAATCCTTTCGGGACTCCAACTGCCATCAAAATCAAATGGGAACACACAAGGCCTTCGTCACACGAGTTCCATCTTTAACTCTCCACTCACGTTTTTGACTACTCTCTTCCTTTCTGTAAACTCTCTTCTCATTAAAAACACATATGTGTTAAGGACCCAACAATGATCTTCTTCTTTGAGTCTTTTCCTGACGTTTCCTTCTGCCCTTGTAAATACTCACTAAATTAACCCCGATCTACTGTGAGCCAGTCCTGCAGCAGAATGCAATTCTGCACTTGAATCACATACAGCGCTACTTCAACAAGACGTCAAGACAATGCTCTGAATTCCTAATTATCGGCATCAACTGGGAACCATTTCCAACCACCCTCAGATGACTGAGGTTCCCATTTCCTCAGTGTGCCAATGTCAGTGGTCGTATTTGTCCTTGGGGAAGAACCAGTGGAATCATTACTATGCACACTTGTCTTTGTGTTGTGCAGTCTTTTCACATAGATCTTGATCTCTGCTCCAGACACAAATACACACACACACACACACACACACACACACACACAAAGGGACTGCAGACCAATGTCCAAAAGCAAAAGTATCAAGACACACCCTCTCAACAAACTGGAGCTTTTCTAAAACAGGCGTACTTTCTTTCTCTTTGCCTTTTTTATTCCATCCAGGTTACAAGCCTGCTGCGTAGGGCTGTGCACAAGTGGGTTGGGTCTTCCCTCTTCAATTTGCCAGTTTAATGCCAACCATCTCTGGAAACCCACAACAGGCACACCCAGAACTATGTTTTACTAATCCACCAGGCATTTCTTACTCGGTCAAGTTGACATATCATAATTAAAAGTTACAGTTTAGGTACCCCACGCAACAGTTTTAAACTTTCTTTTAGCTGAAGGTGTGGTAAGATATCTGGGGATAGACATGATGTTCTGGAATAAACATCTGTGAAATCTGAATATTTAAAAAACTTACCAATTCACCTCTTTCTTTAAAAATACGTAATGCATGGCTGGTGCTCTTGCATGCCCTGTTAATACAAAGTTTAAAAAGACGTTACTCTTAGTGCACAATCTAGTAAGATGCAGCCATGTAGACAAGTGTGACCTTTCTGTCATTATGTTAAGGGCAGTGCATCAAGACTGAGGTGGGGAAATACAGACACATCTCACTTGGGCCACAGGATCTAATGTCAGTTTATTAAAGAGGAAACAGAGACAGTTTATCAACAAACCTCCACTTCTTTTGCTTCCTTCTGTAATTTTGGCTTTATAAGTGTTCTTACATCCTACCATTTCTCTTCCAAATGTGGTCTGAGGTGTTCCAGAAATTCCTAAAACCTTGCCAGCAATCCCTCTGTGGAAAGGAGAGTGGGCACTTAAATCAGAGGAGATGTACCCATTTGTGTGGATGCTATTTTTAAAGTCTTATTGGAGCATTTCGTTTGAAGAAATAGTTCCCTGACCAAAAATATAGGCATGAAAATGTTAACTAGTATAAAATATACTAAAATTGTCAACTAGTGTAAAATTACATATATATATTATTCTCTACTAATGATGGAGATCTATGTCTTTAATATGAGAAATAACAAAGATATAATTTTCAGATTAAGATTTGCTTATAGTGTATTTGTTCTATGGTAAATATTCAACATATTTTCAAAGAACTAAGTGATTTGTATAAGACCCATGAAGTTTCTATAATCAGAATGATTGATGTGCAGAGATCTTACAGTGCTAGTAAAAGAATTGCTTAAATGCAGAAAGATGAAATATATTCTACAGAGGAAGAGAACGAGTTAGAAAGTTTTTTTCTCTTTTCATGGCTTTTATAACAGAAAATAAAGAAAAAACTTGACAAATGTGTTCTGTACCCTTATCCATTAATACTACTAGCTAAATAAGAGCATTGTAAGAGAATGGTGGTGGGCGTGTACACTACTTCCATAAAAAAGGAAAAACACATTTAGGAATTAAAACAGAACTGCATTTAAAAAATTAAAAGTGGAAAGAGTTAAGATAGTACTTTAAAAAAGAAAGATAGTACTTTAAAAATAGTTCCCAATAAATTAAGCTGTTAAATTCAACAGTGACTTGTGTTACCTTGCTCCTTTCCAGAACTGACATCCTTTCTCTCATTCGTGCCTCTGATTAATGCAACATTTATAATACATGGAGAGATAGTGGATTACAGCACTATAATGAGCTGAGGTACCTAAATCTTGTAAAGATTCTATAACTAGCAACCGGAAACTAAAATTAGGATGAAATCATTTAAGTCCAAATAATGTAACTCCCCCTAACATCTGTCAAAAACTTAGCTTTTAATCTCGTGGTTGGAAATGGGCATTACTGCTTGAAAAGACTCTCCCCACTTAATTCAGTCATTGTCAGTGATAAAGTGAATTTTATGGTTATTTTATGGTAGAATTTCAGTTCGCTTTCTGATGATTCCACTATATATGGAAAAAGAAGACACTTGAAATGCATGATTTTGTTTGTTCTTATTCTTCTGTTGTTTCATGCTACTTCTATTTTCTTTGATGAGTTTTTTCAAAAGGGGAGAATTTATTTCTGGCTTTTTGTGAAATTGTCAAGATCTTCACTCCAAAATGATCAGAAAGGTCCTTTGAAACCCAGTGTGTTCTCACAGGGATCTTAACCTTAGTTCTTGAGTGGTACCCATGTCATCCTTTTCTTCATGTTCTCTGTCTCCTAAAACTCTTCTGAAATATGGTTGACTACTGAATAGATGAAACCATATTAAACATTTCTTCCTAAAGTTATAGAATTAAATACAGCATGTATAGTTAAATGTGGATTTCAGATAAACGAGGAAGAATTTTTAGCATAAATATATAACAAATAAGAAATATTCCACTCTAAAAACTGATTTATTTTTTGAAAGACAAATTTACCTGGATAATCTGTATTTTTACTTACACATCTAATGATGCTTCTACTCACATAAAGTGTGTTTGTACAACTAGTGAGGTAATAGTCCCAGATACACCCATGCCATAGCCAATTATATCCTCATGGTAAATATTTTTCTTTGCCTACAAAAACAGTGATGCTTAAATTAAGCTGTAAATGCTTTGTGAATTACTACTCACTGTAATATTAGTCATATAATATCTTGCTCTATTAATTCAGAAAATAAGCAGCTTAATTCTATGATTTCTTCGGATGACATGAATTGGTATATTTGGAAGGAACTCACAGCCAAAGATTCACTGAAATTACACCTGATAACTGTAAATACCTTCAAGATCCATAGATGGAAAATCAACCAAAAATTCACAGGATTTTTATTATGAGTTTTCTCTATCACCTCATAACTCAGAGAGAAAGATGATAGTCACCAGCTTGGGGGTTGTAAAACTTTCATTTTTCAACAGGAAATGCAACTATAAATCATTTATTAAACTTTAATAAATCTCTTTTCCCCAGTACATACTGCTCCACTGGGTATCAAAATCTTGTAACAGTTAATTATGGAATGTGAAGGTTACATATTTTTCAGTCCAATAACTTTAAGATGCTAAACAAAAGATCAAAAGATTAGTTTTAATAAAACTCAGTAAACCAAAAAGTGTAAATAATATGGGTGAAGAAGCTTTGAAATGTCAATATGGCTTTTATATGAGATTTTTCTTCTGTGTAAATAAACAAGGAAAAGAATTTAGGCAAAAATACCTTTTACTAGCATTCACTGAAAACTTGTTGGAAACTGAAAAGGCATATATTTAATGTTACTAATACATTTCAAAAACAGAACCATTCAAGATATTGTTGCATAATTTTGTAACTTCTTAAATGATTGTCTTTGCTTAAAACTAAAATGTTTAAATATATGATTTAAAATACGTAACATTGGGGCTGGGGATTCAGCTCAGTGATTAGAGTGCTTGCCTTGCAAGCACAAGGGCCTGAGTTCGATCCCCGGCACCACAAAAATAAATAAATAAATAAATAAAAATAAAATACGTAACATTTCTACTAACCCATAACAATTAATAAAAAAATTAGAAATTAGGAGATTTTAAACAATAAGTAGGTGCAGGTGAGTCAATTTATAAAAATCAAACTGAACTTTACTTTCTAATTACAGAGCTTAAGGATAAAATGTTTTCGGTTGGAACTCAAAGAGCCGAGCCACAAATAACCCATAATTCTCTATAAATGGACTCTCATGCTGAGTACAGCTTTACACCATGCTGCTCGTAGCTCCACGAGTGAAGGCTAAGCCACACTTATCCAGTGGCAGGTCACACTTCAGAGCATGCTGAATTCTTGCTGACACAGTAAATACGTCTCCAGCTGTGGCCAGAGTAATCTGGACTTCAGCTAAGAGTGCGAATTACGGTGCTGAGCTGCCACCCTCCTCACCGCAGTGGTGCAATGGAAAATAAACACAGGAGGGAGAATGAACAAACCCCTTCCTATTACAATGTGAATTTACTGCTTTGTCTCTTTGTTGTTCGGTGGTGTACGAAATGATCACCCCCAAGATTTCAGCACTGTCTCAGTATCTCAGTCTCTGCAGAACTCAAGATAAAGCTGAAATGCAAAGATATCTGAGCCTTGGGAAAGCACACCAAATGCCACATGCACGGCAGGAACGGTTGGAGGCCAGCTGCATGTTAGAGAAGTTTTGTTTAAGCTTTGTTTGTTCTTTATTTACCTCCTTCTGGATTTATAGAAAAACAAAACTAGAATCATTTGGTTTTCAGCTAACAGCTTCCTTTCTCGTAACTGAATTGTTAGACTGTCCATAAAAAAATTTTGTAAAACTTAGACCCATTGAAACAGTAAAAGCCCCAAATAATTCAATATAGATACATAATAGTAATGTGCCAATTATCATTTAAATCTGTATTAGTATTTTATTGTGATTAATTTATTAAATATATCATTTCAAAATAATCATCATGATTTGAAGCTAACTATAGATACATTTAAAGATGTAAATTATTACAATGTGTAGTGGACTGATATGGTCAACTTGAGCAGCAACGCCCAGCTGGACTGAGTTGGTGTGCTTCTGGGTGTAGAAGATCCATCTGAGGATTGTTGCCAACACAACATAAAAGAGAACAGGAGCAGAAGATGGGGGCCGGCTGTTTCCCAGGAGAAGCTCTGCTGTAGCTGGTTCTCCAGAAGGGAACGCATCCATTCTCATCACAGAAGGAGCTTGGGGCCTTGCTGTCATTGAGAATGGCTGCTGTTCACTCTGGGGAGCTCTGGTCCCCATCTTGCTGCGAGCATTGTATCCTGGTTCCAGTATAGACTTCTTCAGCCTTTTAGTGCAGGGACAGATGTATATGGGACAATGCTGTGGGCTCCCAGCCCTTGATTGGATCTTTCAGGTCTCCAGTGCATAGGCAGACGTTCTGCACTCTTCCTACATTTGGCTTGTGTGTGTGAATCTTATAACTTGGACTTGTCCTGTATTAAATCTGCTCTCTTGCAAACCATAGACTCTAGAAATGTAAGTAGGAGTCCCATCTTATTCCAAATACATTTTTAAAAGGCAAGAAATGGTGTCTCCAAATAAAATGACACTGTTCTTCTAACAAGAATACACATTTTGAGATACGAAGTTTGAGAACACATTTCCTTATGTCTACAAAGGTAGATTGATTTAAGCAAGGGGTTCAAATAGACGTCGTGGGGGCTTCTAGAGACCTTGTGGATTCAGAAAGAAATGAAGGAGTAACAGTGAGTAGACCCAAAACTCGTTAAAGGAATTTGAAAGTCTCTGAAGCCTGGATTCCTTTTTCTCTACTGCCTTTGTTTCACAGCTTTCCATGCAGTTTCTTCCATCTTGGATTCTTGTTTTCATTATTAATTTTTATTAGTACGTGTTTGTAGTAGATAATGTTTAAATTCCTTGTGTGGAGTCGGTACATGTACATAACACATCTTAATTCATTTTTTCATTTCATTTCTCTCCTCTCCAACCCCCCTCCATCTCTTGATCTTTTTCCCATTTGAGAAAGATCTATCTCCCTACTTCCTGTTATGTATCTTTTATTTTGCTCTTTATTTCTAATTTGTATTTCTTATATAGGACAAACCATGCAATATTTAAACCCATGTGTTTGTTTATTTTAATTTCACATAATATTATAGTCTCAAAGTGCATCCATTTTCCAATAAATGGTCCAAATTTATCTTTATTGATGGCAGAATAGCACTCCATTATATATAAATACCACATTTTATTTAGCCACTCATTTGTTGATGGACATATAGGCTGCTTTCAAGATATAGGTATTGAGAACTGTGCTGCTGTAAACATGAATACACATGTATCACTATAATATGATGTCTTTAACTCTTTTGGGAAGACACCTAAATGGAGAACAGATGGGTCAAATGGAATTTCTAGTTTCAGTTTTTTAAGGCCTCTCCCTATTGATTTCCATAGTGGTTGCGTTAGTTTATATTCCCACCAGCAATGTGGAAAGATTCCTTTTTCCCTGCCATCTCTCCAGCATTTATTATTATTTGATTTCTTGATAGTGATCTTTCTTTCTGGAGTAACATAGAATCTCACTGTTGTTTTAATTTGCATTTATCTAATGGGCACCAAGTTTGAGTATTTCTTCATGTACTTCTTAAATTAATTCTTAATTCATATTTCTATACCTGCCTGTCCTAGGTAATATCACATGGATTCTTTCTTTTCTATGAAGACTTTCACTATTATTAATTGGAGTTAATAATGTTTCCACAGAAACCCCAAAGCTTTCTGTACTTTAATTCATGCTTTTGGTGCTCTCAAGAATATTTCTATTTTATGAATCTTCGTATACACTGTGGTTTCATTTCACAATTTGTATTAAAGACTTTCAGTTTTTATCAAAACAGGTGAAACTGGATACAGATTTCAGGCCAAAAAATTTCCTCTGAAATTAAAAAATTTACATTTCGGCATAAAACATGCTCTAAAGTTAGAAAGATCTAAGTCCTGATATTCAATAAGTGGCTTTGAGTAAATTGCAACCTCACTAGGCCTCCATATTTTCATCTGCAGAATGAAGAAAATAACACCTACATCATAAGCTCATGGGTATAATTAAACTCTATAACTTAAAAGAAAAAATTAATTATTACAACATTATTTGAGGGAGGTAAATGTGAAATATGCTTTACAGGTTACATTAAGGAAGCTTTTTTTGGAAGGGAGCTGGGGATCAAACTCAGGGCCTTGCACTTGCAGGGCAAGCACTCTACCACTGAGCTAAACCCCCAGGCCCTGAGGATAAAATCTTAAGACAGTAATGTAACAAGAAAGTGAATATATCACTGTCATGTTGAGGAAGGCAAAGTTATGTTGCTATGCTAGGTAACTGTTGCAATATATTAGCAAAAATATTCAAACCAATGTCCTAGATGCCTTAAACTTCAGTTTGTGGTCCATCTCGAGAGCCCATTTTTATACACTAGTGAAGTTGAAGGGATATTTCCAAAGAAAAAGGTTTTATACTGGCTCAGAGAATGAACATTGGCTTTTCGAAAACAAGGCAAAAACAGATTTTCTGTATGCCAGCTTCTGAGTACTAGGTTTAACTGTTAAGCTTCCCAGTTCAAAGATAATTAAATGTTATCTCCTTCCCACCGATTTCCAAATTGGAAAACACGCACAGCAATACTCACTAATGCAACCTATGTCAAAGGTTTTTTAAAAAAATAGCATATAAAAGCCAGCTGGATTTTATCAGTCAGAATAAAGTTTTGATGTCTTAAAGTGCACTGATACTAGTCTTTAACTCAGAAGCATCAGAAATTTCTTTTGAGAGGGAAAAATGAAAAAATGAGAAAAAGAAGCAATACTAAATAAACACCAGAAAAGAAAAAGAAATGTAAAAAAGTGAAAAGAATTTACCATGAGAGCAAAGTTTGGGATTCATTTTCCAAAGTTTGTAGTTACTCAGTGTAATTTCCAGGAATAATAATGTGTAATATCTTTCATCCATCCATTCATCTACTTGTCCATCAATGTCCCCATTAAACACTTACTGAGTATCCCTTCATTATGTCACCAACAAACACCTGACACCATCTTTGTCACAGGCACTGTGCCAGACCCTGAAATACAGCTAACTAAGAAAGGTTTCAGGAATGAGCAAGAACACAAGATACGGAAAACCAAAGCGGCTCATGAAGAATACACTTCAAGCTTTCGAATTCATCGTAGAGTGACATCTGTCTGGAGGAGTCAGAGATTTTCTGCCAGTTCACATAAAAGACCAGGGTTAATATAGTATGTTATACCTCACAGAATTAGAGAAAACAACCCTAAAATTCATTTGGAACCAAAAGAAACCTAGAATAGCAAAAGCAATTCTGGGCAACAAAAGCAAAGCAGGAGCCATCATAATCCCTGACCTGAAATTATATTACAAAGCTACTGTAATAAAAACAGCATGGTACTGGCACAAAAACAGACCCCAGGATCAATGGAACAGATTAGAAGATACAGAAACATGTTCAAACACTCTCAGTCACCTTATCTTTGACAAGGGGGCCAAACAACTTCACTGGAAGAATGATAGCCTCTTTAATAAATGGTGCTGGGAAACCTGGCTCTCCACATGCCAAAGGTTAAAACTAGACCTGCATATTTCTCCATGCACTAAGCTAAAATCAAAGATCTAAACATTAAAACAGAAACACCAAATCTGTTGGAAGATAGAATAGGTAGAACTCTTGATGACATAGGTGTAGGCAAAGACTTTATGAACAAATCCCCAATTGCCCAGGGAATACCACAAAGAATCAACAACTGGGACCTGATCTTATTAAAAAGCTTTTGCACAGTAAAAGAAACCACCAACAGAGCGAAGAGACAACCCATAGAGTGGGAAAAAAATTTTGCCAGCTATTCCTCCAAAAAGGACTAACATCTTGAACATAGAAAGAACTAAAAAAAAAATCAGACCCCCCCCAAATTTAAAGACCCAGTCCAAAAGTGGGCAACAGAAATGAATAGACACTTCTCAGATGAAGAAGTAGAAACAGCAAATAAACATATGAAAAAAATGTCATTCAAGAAATGCAAATTAAAACAACACTGAGATTCCATCTCACTCCAGAAAGAATGGCTATTATCAACAAATCAGCCAATAACAAATGCTGGAGGGGCTGTGGAGAAAAAGGAACACTTCTCCACTGTTGGAGGGAGTGCAGACTGGTGCAACCGCTATGGAAATCAGTGTGGAGATTCCTCAGGGAACTAGGACCAGAGGTTCCATTTGACTCAGTTATTCCCCTTCTTGGTATCTTCCCAAAAGAATCAAAAGCATCGAACCACAGCAATATATACACACTCATGTTTATAGTGACAGCCCAAATACCCATCAACTGAGGAATGGATAAAGAAAATGTGGGTTTTTTTTTTAATACAATGGAGTACTACTCTGACATAAAGAATGATAAGCTTGACATATTTCGAGGTAAATGGATGCATCTTGAGACCACACTCTTAAGTGAAATAAATTGGACATACATGTTTAAATACTGCATTGTTTCTGTGCTGTGAGAAACTGAAAGTGTAAATAAAGACTAAAATGTATTATATTGGGAAAGGGAAGAAAGTGTTCAAATGGGAAAAAGAAAAAGGGAGGGGGAAAGGAACAGAGGGACAAGTGAAATAAGAAATGGAAGGAAAAAAATATAAATGAAGCTTTTATTAATAAGGAGGGGGAGGTGAAGGGAGGGGCGGGGAATGGGAAAAAAAGAAGCTACAAGATGTATCATGTACAGTACAAATCCCCTATGATGATTGTTATCACTATGTACCTCTAAAATGTACCACTAAAATAAAAAAAAGAATGTATTTAAAAATTGAACCAATCTAGGGGCTTTCAGCTCTGAAGCCCCCTATCACCTCACAGTAGCTATCTAACCTCTTTATTTTCCATCTTTTCTCCCTTGTAAACTGGTTTTTGTTATATGAAAAAAATTAAAAATAAAAATTGAAACAATCAAAAAGATAGTATGCTAAACCTCCTTCCATATCACACAATGATTTACCCTACAACACCATTCAACAACAACTAAAGCTATTCCATTTGTTTTGCTTTCTGTTATTATTACTTCTTGCCAAAATTTGAGAGCTAGATCACTGCTCATACCATAAAATCCATGACCAGCACCAATCGCAATCCGTGAAAGGTGGCTCCCTAGGTGCCTTCTAATCCACTGGTAAGGGAGTCTTAATAGTTCAGAGGCTAGAGGTCCTACCACTTCCCTTACACGATAATTCCAGAAATAATATATTTGAAAGCCAGAAAGTAGATCCTGATATGAATCTTCATTATGCTTTCTTTGTTACTTATGAACTTGTGAACATATGAATAATGTTTTCGTTTGTCAAGGGATACATGCTTTTGTTTGTAAGTCATAATGCATCCGTTCCAGAATTGAACAATGATAGCCTACTTCCTAATGGGGATTAAGGAGAATCAAATATCGACTTACAGATACAGTGAGTCTGACCTATGAATATTATACAGTTAAGCCTCATTCCTTCTGGAGGCCCTAAGTATAAAAATTCTGCTAACTTCCTGGGAGTCTATCCGAATACTAGAACTGTACCTGAAAAATGAAGACACTTAAAACCACATACCTTCAGAAGGAAGGAATTGTATTCTTTTGAATCATTCTGTGATTATATTACTCTATTTTATCTTTTTTATTAACAGACAACTATACAGCAGCATTCATTAATTCACTGGGTATATATACGTGTAAATAGTTTACAGCCTCTAAGACCTTACAGTCTAGAAACAAAGAGGCATCATTCAAAGATTCACGTAAATATATGTAAAACTATAATTATGCTGAGCATTTCAAAAGCAAGATAAATGCTGCTATGAGAACGTATAGCACAATAGGAAGGAAATCGCTCCTTGGAGGGGTTCCCAGGGTAGTGAGGCAAAAAGCATAAAAAGAAATTGATTGGACTAATCTCGTGACTCTCGAAAACAGCAAAAATAATTTCAATTGCAGAAAATACTTAATAAGTATCTATTTTGTAGTAGGGAGAGAATTGAGGTGATTCTGGATTGTTTTTAGAAAATATGACTGACAGACAATCTCTGATGGATTGCAAATGGGTAGTTAAGAAGAAGGTCCTCAGGCATCTGATTTGTAGGCTTGTATAATTCTGGTGCCATTTACTGAGCTAGACACCACCAATGTGATAGGTCATCTGTCTACCTACATAATAATAATTCTTAACATCGAGCAAAATTAGATTTTTTTAAAATGCCAATAAAGTGATCTGATGATTTGCTAATCCGTCAATGGCAATACCTCACTCTTTCTGGTAAAGTCAAAGAATGAGAATGAATAATATGATGGGGAATTTTGGGGCAGCTGTTATTCAAGAATTTCCAAATTTTCATTAGTGTTAATTGCATTTCTATTTCTTCTCCAACAGTAAAGAGATAAATAACGTATTTCCTTAAATTTCTTGTCATGTGATATCAACAAAGTAAATCTTTTTTTTTTTTTTAAGTCTAAGGCAAGTAGTTTTTCCAGTGTCTAATGCTGCAGGAGCTTAAAATCTTTCTTTAAGAGAGACCAAATAAATGATGATTTTTCACATTAGATTTAATGTGAAGTATTCATGTTAATCCAGTTCCTATGGATGTCCAGTGAAATAAAGTGCTGATAACCAAACTGGCTGCTAGTCTTTCCTGGTTGCTAGACCATGTGCATGGAAAGGAAGAAACATGTCCTGAACAAAGATTACCATGGTCAAAATTACCTGGTACAAAGCTATTTTGTTTGTAGTCAGTCTGTGAAGAACAATGGAAAAGATGTACATTTCAGGATATAATAGGCAAGATCAGAATCTATAAACAAGTAGCTTAAAAGATTTTGTTTAACCCATGTAGAATGCTATGGTTTCCCTCAGTGTCCCCCAAAAGTTCATGTGTTTAATGCCTGGTCCCCATCTTGAGGCCACTGGGAAGTAGTACTGTATTAAAAAATTTTAAAGATCATACCTAGGAGGAGGTTTTAGACCACTGAAGCTGTACCCTACAAGAAGACTGTGGGGTTCTTGTTTTTTCCCCTCTCTTTGCTGAGGGTTAGGATTAGGGTTAGGTTTAGGATTAGGATTAAGATTCAGTTAAGGTTAGGGTTACAGTTAGGATTAGAACTCGGTCACCAACTAAGGCTATGGTTAGTGTTAGTGTCTCAGTTACTTTTTTCAATGCTAAGACAAAATATTCAACACTCAAAGTTAAAGGAGGAAAGGTTTATTTTGGCTCACAGTTTGTAGAGGTTTCAGTCCACAGTAGCTGGCTCCAAGGCAGGGTAGCATGGCAGAGGGGCGTGGCAGAGGAGAAATAGTCCATGGCAAAGCAGGGCAGGAAGAAAGCATGCAGTAGTGATGTAATAAGCAGCAAACAGAAAGCGAGGACAGCAACCCACTTTCTGTCCATTACATTCTATTCAGGATACATGCACCTAGGGCAAGTAACACTCACATACAGAATGGACTTTCTCATTATCCACACCCAGAACTATGTCAAATCAATCTGTGGACTAATGTAGCAATCACATACCCTTGATCTCAGCATCACACACTATAGATCCAGCTACCTCCGAAAAGCCCCACCTGTGACTATATGAGACTTTGGGGGGACATCTACATACAAACCATAACATTCTGTCCCCCGCCCCTCCAAAGACTCATATACATCCCTTTATCCAAAAGGCGTTTAGTCCATCTCCAAAGGTTACCAAAGTCCTAACAGTTTCAACATTGCTGAAAAGTTCAAGTCTAAAGTCTCCTCTGAGATTTAAGGCAAACTCTTAGCTGTGAGCCCCTGTAGAAATGAAAAGAAAGTTAAACACTTCCAACATTCAATGGTGTAAGATAAACATTACCATTACAAAAGGTACAAATAGAGGGATACAAAGGAACGGGACCAAAGCAATTCCAAAATCCAGCAGGGCAAACCTTATGTCCTGTAGTTCCATGTCCGTCACCCAAAGCAGTCCGTGGATTGGGTGGCTCCATCCCTGCAGCACTGCAGACGGTTGTAGCTCCCATGGCTTCTCTCTAGGGCCAGCACGACTCACTCCTTCTAGTTTACCTCATAATCCATTTTCTTAGTTTCTCCAACCTTCTCGGGCCTCCACTGCACTTTCACAAACTGCCTTCTCAGGAGAACACTGCCTGGGCTCCCAGGTCTTCTGAAATCTGGGAAGCCTTCCTGACCCCACAACTCTTGCATTCTGCATGTGGGTGACACCAAGGTCTGCAGCCAGCTGGAGCAGTGGCCAGGCTTTCTTTAGTCTTGGCTGTAGGGACTGAGTGTCTGGATTACTGAACACTCTGAACCCAATCCTAAGGACCAACTTCTCTAGGATAAGGGCTACTGTTAGGATTAGGTTTAGGTTAGGGATAGGGTTAGGTTTCATATTTGGGTTAGCGTTGGGGTAGGGTAGCAAAGAGGAACTATTCAAGAAATTTAGAAAACTCGTAGCTTGGTGAGTAAAGGAGCATGTTTAAATGTATGGCCAAGAAAGTTGTATGGTATCATGACATTAAAAAGAAGCCAAGTACTTTTCACTGGGAAACTAGGAAACAGGCCCTCAGATATCTCAGAAACTGGCGAGACTCCTCTCATCACATTCTCAAAAGTGTAAAGTACAGATTTGTTTCAAAGACTTCCCAGGGCAGATTCCCTTCGCTTGCCAAGGTACTCTGAGATTTCTGCAGCTGTAGTTCAACTGAGCCCAGGTAGAACTCATACCAATGGCAGACTTTGGTGTCAATCTATGCAATGCTGATTTTTACAGACATGCAGAATGCCACAGTGATGAGGTCATGAAGACTTCCACCAAGATCTCAAAGGAAAGCTTGAGAGCCCAGCAGGCGTGGCAAAATAAAATCCCTGCTAGTGTCCCCTGACAAAGTAACATACAGAGCTATGAGAGAGAAGCTGATGTTGCAGTGGTGACCCCAAGAAGATAGAGAGGCCAAGAATGTGGGATGCCTGTTGAGAGAATCTGTGAGCAGCATTCCAAGGCAGCCCAGGAGAGAGGCCGTGTGTGCTGCAACCAAGGATACACGGGCCAGGCTGCTCAAGGCTGTTGGAGTCCAAATCCACTGGAGTATGGATCAGCTGCCAAAATGGAACTACAGGATTTAGTGTTTGTCCTGTTGGTTTCCAATCTTGTATTACTCTGATCCCTTCTTGCTATTTTCCTACGTCTCCCTTTGGAATTAGAATGCTTTCTCTGTGCCACTGTGTCTTGGAAGTAGGTGACTTGTTCTTTTTCCTTTGAATATTTTTGTCTCACAGCTGAGTTTGCCTTGAGTCTCAGAGGAGACTTTGGATTTGGACTTTTGAGTCATGCTGGAATTCTTAAAACTCCGGGACCTCTTGGCAATAGACTAAATACATTTTGCATTGTGAAATGGACATGAGCCTTTGGGGGCTGGGGGTAGAATGATATGATATGGATCCATGTCTTCTCAAGTCTATGTGTTAAATGCTTGGTCCTCAGCTTGGCATTACAGAAAGACGGTGGAAAGCTTTAAGAAATGGGACCTTCTCCTGAAAAGGAAGATCAAGGAGAACTGGAGCTGGAGGGTTTCTTTTCCCCCGTCATCTGCCACTGACTGCTGGCTACTCCCTCTTTAGAATGACCTCAGTGTTTTGAAAGTGTTCCCCAGACACCACCCGGCCAGGCCTGCCCATGCTGTCCCCTGCTGACTGCTCTAAATGTTTGAAATTGAGATGCCTGACTCAAATATCACCAGCGGGGATATCATGAGCTGTAAGAATAAAGCTAAGAAAAAAAAAAAAAGAATAAAGCTAAGGGACATAGACAGCAGTAATCTTTCCTTAAAGGGTCACAAAACGCCACAAAGATAAAATAGTTGCAATACAACAAAATAGGTTAGATAGTGAAACACAACATGAGCTTGGTGATCTAAAGCTTCCCCTAGCTTTAAAATTCTATAATTTTATGCCATGTGAGAAGAAAAAGAGTCTGTATTTAATGAGGTAAGCTTTAAAAATTATTAAAATATGTTTTCTTAAATATGTGCTATCTTCCGTTTACTGTATCATAAACACATTATATTGTCCTGTCAGCATCATAAGACTGATTTATGGGTTTGAAATGCAAAAAATAGGCACAATAATTTGTGAGACTTTATGTTTACTTTAAGATGATAAAATACCTTAGTGTGTATCTCAATTTTTCTTACACAAGAGGAACGTCCTCATAGCCATTTCTTTAAATGCAGAAGAGATACAGAAGAAAAGACACTGCTGGTGAATTTGCAAGTGTTATTTTTGGGTTCTGCTACAAAGAGGTGTAACAGTCTAATGGGGCACCTAAAGAAAAGATTATTCAGGGTCTGATACTTTCCTTACTAAAATGATAGTGCTGGAGAATAGTCATATGGAAGACATGCTTGAGGTGTTTGGCCTCCAGTAAAACCCTGGTTTTTAAAACCATTTCCCAGCCAATACCAAGTTTTAAAGAAAACTTTCTCATGACTATTATGTTGAAAGAAGTTTGATGCTTGAACTTTTTAAATGTTAATTTCTTAAAATTCAATCTGTAAGAGTCATTTCTATAGGAAAAATGGGAGTATCAGAAAATAATCAAAATATATTTGAATCATTTGAACTAGAGTATTAATAGCTAATACTGTACCATCAAACCTGAGATAGAATGAATTGTAAATTATCATGGATACTATAAAAAAAAGTGCTGCCAGTAACTCTATAACATTCATTATTTAAAATTTTTATTTCATACATATTTCAGACTTATTTAGAAGAAGTGAATTCTGGTTATGCAAGATGACTATGCATACTTAAAATGAAAATGCAAGTGAAATTCTTGCAAGTTTCTCTAAACTTCTTCATATTCAGGATCCCTATCTTCAAATAACCTCTGGACTTAGGTTCATGATGTGTGTTTCGCCACACAAAGTGATCCGGGGTGCTACGCTGGTGCTGTGCAGCTCCTTTCCACAGTATCATACAGAGGTTGTCAGTGGTCCTCCTCGTTTGCATCACCAGGCCCATGCTCCAGACCTGAGCTCTACAAGCTGCATCACCAAAGGTAACTTACACTCACTTCCAATTTGGCTGGACCAATGGAAGACAACCTGAGAGAGGAGGAGGCTCAGTAGGGTAGGGGCTGAGGCTCGGTGGGTAGGTAACCCCAAGCAGTGGTTTCATATCTCAAGCATCCCATCGTGCCACCACGCTAAGTGCCACAGTTCAAGTTGGGCAGTAAGGAGTACTCCTTGTCCTTGCCCTTTCAGACCCAGGGTGGACCCTGTGCACTTTAGCATGCTTAGTTGGTTCCCTGACACTGCTCATAGCACTGTAAAGGGTTCTTTGATTAAACACTCTTCCATCCCATCCTGAGAGTGTTACCTGTCCCTAACAGAAAATATACTTACTTCACAAACTGGTAGGGAGTGCCATGGGCCCCTTTAGCTGTGTAGAGCCTCTTTCAACTTCGCTAGCCAGGAAAAGAAAGAGATCAAAACATTTTTCTGGGGAGATTAGAAGGCAGAAATGCTAGGAGAGAAATGGATTGCCTTAGGAGTAGTGGTCAGAGCCATAGAGAGGAATTGAGTCTAAGATTCAAAGCTAGGGTGTTTAACAACAGTAGCCCCTGCCTTTTGGCCTTTTGCTATGTATAAATCCTATACCACAAAGCCCAAAATTTTAAGAATTTTATTGCAAAAATGGATAACACAATTTCTTTTCTATTAGACAATAAATAATACCAGACTTAGTTTTTATAATGTAGAGGGAAACACTAAATAAAGTGTCCTAAAAGCCTTCGTACTGCATTGGAAGAAAAGTTCATATTAAGACTAGTCTTGTAGCCCCCTATTCTTCTTAATTTTGTCTTAAATTTCTCTTAATAGACTTTGAGGTGTATGTAGATCTTCGACTGGAAATCACTTTTTTAAGGTAAGTACAGGAGATTAGAATGTGTGGACAAATACACTTAGGCAACAGTAGAACATAGTTTGTAAATTACACTTTGTGTATTTGTATCACATTTCTAAGGTATATCAAAACTGACTTCAGAATGGCAGTCACAAAGAGAGGAAATGGGGCTTAAATGTTTTCTATTCTCAAAATTTCTGTGAAGCTATTAACTCTCTCTGCATTACTAGATCAAAGACAATCACTTAAACTAATACCAGTTACAATTCAAGTACATTTTCTGCCTGGGGTAGATAATATCATGCCATGGACAGAGAGACGAGACATCGATTTCCAAAGTAAAACAATTTCATTGATATACTTTTAAGAGAACAATTTAGAAAGTCCCTCCAATGCAACTTTGATTTCCTAAATTATCTTACACTTTACCCTAAAGCTGTTCTCAGAGAACATTGTTTTCCTTGCAGATTCTTTTAAAAGCATTGTTAAAGCACGTATTTCAAATTTAGAGAGGGGATTCAAGGGAAAATTCAACTTTCATTGCTTATATTTGAGTAAAATTCTACTTTGAATCAGATTGCCAGAGTTTAATTAATTAGATGTCCCTTGCAACTAATGTATGAGTTTCACACATATACTGAATTTTTTAAATTCAACATGGAATCTATCAAAATAAAACATGCACAGACAAACACTCTTTGCAAGCATTAGACAGATCTCTAAATTCACCTGAATATTGTTTTTTGGGAGGAATGTAAGTTAATTTCCTAAAATTGCTATTCACGCTCAAATGATTGAAACTCCACAAAATTAGTAAGGAAACTTTCTATAAAGGGTCATCATTTGGGCAAGTGTCTGATACTAACTTTCATATGAGGCATCATATGCAGAGTACTTGATATGTAAAATTATCTATTATAATGTGATGCAACGTCTTTTCTATTTTATCATGGCTTTCTGCACTATCATGGCTTTCTAGAGCTCACACAGAACTTTCCGAAGGATTCCTTTTTCTATGCTTCCCATTATCTGCTTGGCTTCTGTGATGATCAGCATAAACCAGCTTCGTCATAACAAGGTCCGCCTGGTCCCTCATCAAGCCCTGGGTTATCCCACCATATCTTTGGTTATCTCATCTATATTTACACTAAATTCTGTTTAAACATGTTTACTAAACAGCAGGGCATACCCCAATTCTTTTCCTGAACCAAGGATGCTGATTCATTGCTTCAGTCACTGCTTCTATGACTGAGTAAGAGACTCTAAGGGATAAATATCAAAGAAGAAGGAAACAGACATCTCTTGCCATCTAGGAACTGCAGTCCTGGTTCTCATTCCTTTTCTACTCATGACTCTTGCCTATAGCTCATGTTAGATGTAACTATTTCTAGGACAATAAAGCATCAGGATGAAGTAGGCTGCATGACCGAAGCATATGTATTTTTCCCCTCCAAGGCAAAACACAGAGAGCCTGAAGCTGCAAAACAGGGAACAATCACGCACTTCACAAGCACCCTAAGTGTGAATCTCAGGACCACTAGTGTTTGCAATTTTTCTCTTTTTATCTTTCTTGGCTTTCCACCATTCTGCTACATTGCTGCTCGTGTTGGTGTACTGACTGTAAAGGAAATGCCTGTCCATCTCACCAAACACTTTGGAAAGTGAGGAGCATGCCACAGTAAATAAAATGTGAACAGAAGACAACAACAACCAAAGATTATTTTTTAATGTTTACTTGCAACCACGGCATGCAAAATTGCAAATAAAATCAGTGGAGGATAGAATTTTATGCAAGAAATGCAGTTCTGGAGAAATAATTGTTATTTATTGCTTAGGCAACATGCCTTGTCTGTTTATAAGAAATTATACTGTCAGTCAGGGGCAACCCATCCTACCCAGAACATTCAGTGCTGAGTGATAGAAAAGATAGACAATAGCCTTGGTACAGCACCAAAAGCGGTGTACAGTTAGCTTAAAGTTCCTTTGCAAGAATCCATGGGACCAATATTATTTTGGAGTTCAGGTCTTTTTTTTTGGCTTTTTGGTTTTGTTGTTGTTCTGCACTTTTGAAAATAAAGGTTGTCTATCTAGCATACACATATGCAAAAGAACTGGGGCAAAACCCTATGAAATAAACACATTGCTGTTTCTATAGTTTTGTAATACATATTCACAGTAGAACAAACAAGCCCTACAAATAGCTTCACATCAATTCTGTCAGTTTTGGTCCAAACCATTTAAGAAGAAATAAAGCCTTTCCAAAAACTGGAAGACTTTGGAGTTGTGCATGAGAAGAGGCTGGGAATTTGTGGTATTAGCAGCAGCCCCAGTACATGTTGCAGTAGCAACATAGTAACTTGTGTTTTTATTTTTCAGCCTCTACACTACAGCAGGCAATTATCATAAACACTGTAAACACAATCAATAATTCTTGTAGCACCTTCCAAGATTGCTATGCCCATGTTACCGAAGAGAAGTCAGAGAATGATTTGGCCAAGTTATTTACCTGAAGTAACCTAGATACAGACTCAGATCACACCCGGTTCCTCATCGCGGAGCCTCTTATTACTACAGTAATGTATGCGGGTCCCAGTTACAAGCCTGTACCTCCCAGATGGAACCATTGGATTGAATGTGTGACACAGGAGGCTTGTATTTGGCCCTTCCAAGAAATCCCCAAAGTTACCTGGCTTGTAGTAGTCATTCATATTTATTGAAATAAAGTAATTAATTACCTAACACTATTTTAAACTAAATGTTAAATCTTGATGCTATTCTAAATGTTTTTCATTCATTAATATACTTATCCCAAATGCTGGTCACTGACAAAACAAAGCCCCCACCACAGGTCCTGTGCCCGGAAGCTCTCACACTTCAGAGTGGCTGCCCCAAAGCTTTCTGTGTCCCACTCCTGTGCCTGAAGCTAGCATGGCCAAGGCAGCTATGAAGGAGCCTCCAATATTTATGCAGTTATACATTATTTTTATTCGAAATGATTCTGTTTGGTTCAGTTTTACACCTTTGGGCAAAACAGGTATGAGGAACATGGACATGCAAAGACAAGTTAATGAAAACTATTAAAAGGGATGTGATCTTGCAATTTTGCAAATGTGCGTCAAGGTAATTGTCATCATGTCTGTAATCAAACAACTGGAATTCTTATCTAGCAAAACAAGGTGTTTCTAGTATTTACTGGTTTTTTTAAAGAAAATGATGAAAATTAAGATTTTCAACCCTCAGAATAATGACTCACTACATATGAAATGAATAGAGCCTCTATCAAACAGAGACTCCTCTCTCTAATTTCCTGACTTTAAGCAAAAACACAAATTAAAACTAATCTGATTGAGTATTAAAAAGGCAAATGAAGAATTCTAAATAAGAGGTAATAAAGCAGGTTTTTATTCTTAATGCTATAAATAGCTATTTCTCACCATGCATATTAAAATACCTTTAGTTACAGTCCCCAAATCTAATGTGATAGCATATTAAAAAATTATTTGTTAACCAATCATGCTTTCTGTTACACATTTAAGATAAACGAAATAGTGTGCCAGAAGTAAATGAAGAAAACACAGATCTGTATTTATATAACATGAATGCTATTAAATATATTAAAATAAAATTTTTTAAATTTTAAAATGTTGCTGATTTATTTTTAAACCATATAAAATCTAAGATATATCCTGAAGTCATTCACAAAATTATGTATTACTTACAAATGCATTCTAAAGTTTACGAAATTTTAGTTCAAAGTTAATTATAGGAGAAAAAGTTGAACTCTCATTCTTTGCATTATGTTATGCCTGGTAATTTATTTAGGGTAAAAGCTCAATCTGACCTTCACACATTGCAGGTTTTTAATATTTCAACAAAGGAAGAAAACAGAGATTTATATAACATTTTTTGACATTTTAAAAAAAGTTTATAAACAGAAAATCCTGTCTTTGAAATATATTCCACTTACTTGTCATGATGTCTATTCCAAATGAGAATCTGGTATTTAAACATGAGGTTTCCTACAGGAGAAGTGGATGTAATGTAAGGGGACATCAGATGACGCTAATGTGTGTTCCCGTGCAGTTAACAACAAAAACCTCCCTTTAGTGGTACCAGAGAGGCCTCACCATTCTGGAAAAGGATGAAAACTCAGTAGAGCACACTCTGCCAGCCCTACTCCGAACATCCGGTGCTCAGAATTACCTCATTTGGTTTTCCCAACAGTTCTTCAAGGATATGTTACTGAAAGCCCTACAAGGAGACTTACCCTAGGACCACCTTAGCTTGTAGGGTACCGCAGTCCTAGAGTTAGTCACCTTATGTGAAAATGATAATGGATACCCTGAAAAATTATTGTAAAAATTCAGTGAGATAATAGATACAGTACTAGACTCCCGGCAAACATCCGGCATATGCCATGTAATACTAAATACTAAAAAAAATACTACTTTAACATAATATATTATTGTTGTTATTTCTTTCTACCTTCTCAAAGTAATTTGCTCATCTTAACTCCAACATCGTCTCAGCCAAGTAATTCTTCTCAGTATTTTTGATATATTTTGTATATTCGTCATCAGTCTTAAGAGGAAATATAACATCTACTGTCAGCCATTCTCTAAGTTGTTCATCAGTTACAAACATAAATAAGTAGGTTGGAGAAAGTATGTCAGGGATAGACAGATTGCTTAGCATGTGCGAGGCCCTGGGTTTGATCTCTAGCACCAAAACATTGTTTAATAAAACAGTAAATAAACAAATAAATGAATATATGCATTGTTAGAAGAGTAACCTTAAATACAGTAACGAATTTATCAACAAAGATCATTTGACGTGGCAGCAAGGACACAAGAATTGGTATAAACGTATTTCCCTATCTCAGTCTTTTTAGAGTATTTATTTAATGTCATATGAAAACTATTATAGAATGACCAAATGCCACAGTAGGGAAGTCAGGATGACTCAGTGCAAATAGAAGCCTTATCAAAGCCAGAAAACGAGGCTGGGGGAGGTTACAACACTAGTGCTGAGGTCACACTGACAGCGATAGAGATTCAGAAACATCAAAGAACATCCACCCAAGAAGATTTCATTTGCTCAAATCACATAGTCTTTCTTTTGTGTTTCAATTTTTTCTCTGAATATTCACTATTGATAAACCAAGAAACCAATTTTTGAGAACTCCTAGATTATTAGAATCATTTCATTAGGCTTCTCAAATTTGTTTTAACTATTTTGAATTAAATGGTTTCAAACATACAGACAAGAATAAAAGATAATATGGATACCAAGTAATTTATAACCTGCATTATTACATTTTAAGGGTTTGTCATATTTGTTACATATTTATTAGTGATATAGCTTAGATGGAACTGAAGCTGCCATGTGAATTACCTCCAATAATTCTTCCTTTCTTTCCTCCTCCGCAGAAAACAAAGTAACTCTGATTCTAAATGGGGATTCGAGTAAATCCAATCAGAGCACAGAGAGTTCAGAATCTCCTACTTGTCCTTTTACTTTCTATGTTTTGTGTGAAGAACACTCAGCTGGATTTTTCCTTTTCGTCTTCCTTCCTTCCTTCCTTCCTTCATTCCTTCCTCCATAGCAAGAAACAAAACAAGATAAAACCAGGGAGGGGGAGGGGAATTGGAAAAAAAGAAGAATTAAGATACATTATGCACAGGTACAAACTCCCCATGATGAGTGTGATCAATATGTATCACAAATAACAAAAGTTTTGAAAACCTGCTTTTATTAAAAGTGGATTCTAGTTCAGGGAGATAAAACATAAGTAAATAAAAATCAAGTAGTGCTAAGATAAAACAAAGAAAAGGGGATAAGAAGGGATGGAGATACTCTTTCTAGTGATGTGGTCAAGGAAGACCTGAAAGCTAAGCCTGATGGAGACTTGAAGAAACTGAAAATCAACCCTGCAGACATCTGAGGAGAGAGTGTTCTAGGCAAAGGTTCTGAGGCAGCCCTTTCATTGTATTTTCATGAGTGTGTAGTCAGGTGTCATTGTGCTTTTAAATAATTTGGTGGGATGATATTTTTAAAGAGGGAGAGAATCCAGCATGTTGAATTCTGACTCAAATGGTTCAGTAGAAGGGAATGGGGGCTAACAGAGATTAGACCGAGGGCCTTCACACTTATATCATCAGCTTTTCTTTTTTTCTTTTTTTTTTTTTTTTTTAGAGACAAGCTCTCACTAAGCTGTTACATTCTCCAGGCTCCAGGCTGAGTTTGGACTTGCGATCCCTCTGCCTCAGTCTCCCAGAATACGGGGATTGCAGGCACAAAGGGGAAATTTTGATGGTGTAGAAGGGAAAGGACAAATGCAAGAGAGATGCCTTGAAATGGAGAGGTGGTATAGGATCCATTGCATCAATAGAAAATCAAGATATTTTGGCGTACTCTCTATAAAAGAGAAGAAAACAGAATATGTGGGTATATATCATGACAAGGTGAGAAATTTAGGGATGAGAATATGTGAAATGCTTTCCTATTGGATTACACTTTCTCGGTGAAATAAGAAGCAAGTGTATTAATTGCATGTGAGGAAAGAGATTATCAACTTGGAGACCTGAGGCGAGGGATGGTGTGAAATGGTTGTCTTAGAAAATGCGGGTGCTAAATTTGACTTTAGGTGCTCAGCACTTGAGTACAGAGGATTCTCTGGTGTGTTAGATGATTTATTAGTAATTCTACTCAGAACTCTGAATATTCATTTCTCCAACAGTGCAGTTTTCTTGTTGTCAACTATTGCTGCTCTTCCACCGAATCTAGCATTCTTCTACAACCCCAATCAGACATCACTGGGAGCTCAGTCTGACACTTTGGTTCTTTCCTACTCTTCATGTATCTGTTTTTACTGTCTTCTGCCTATACTTGACTGATTTTTCCAGCAATTGCTTCCAAATATGGGAAAGTAATTGTTTATACCAGTATTGATTTTTTTCATTCAAATGACTATATATTTCCTATTTCATAACTATTTTTCTTGTTTTGCATTTACCTGAATTAGGTCCACAATTCCCTGTTCTTGTAATAAAGACTATCCCTGCGTTCATCTCCTTGAACATCCTGGACAGAGTCTTCAGATTACTAAATAAACTTAATCTTATCAGCAGTGGCTTCAATTTATGTGGGGTTTTTTGTTAATTTACTTCTCTTTTTTGTAGTTGCTGTTAGGGACTTTTTCACTTTGCCCTGGATTTTTATTGTGCATTTTATATATTTTTCTCATCTCCCTTTTTGTCAGAAACTCCTTTTTCTGGACCCAGGTCTCACGAAGACATGGTAGCTGGTAGCTGGAGTGTCTGCTTCTCAGACGTGTCAGGACCACTGAGTATGCAGTAGGTGAGTCTGGAGGAGCCTAATTCAGGTCCAGGTTGTGACTGTCCTTTTCTTCCCCACATTTTAGGCTGCAGCATCCTATAAATTGGTAGCCTGAATAAGAGTATGTCAGAAGTTCCTTTCGAGGGATGTTTTTTATTGGTAGAGATGAAAAGTGCCCCTGTCACCTTTAAAATTGGAGTGACAAGCCTGGTTCTGGCCTCGACCAAAGAGGAGACTTTTAAATTCTCTTTAATGCAGAGAAGACAATCTTGTCATCATCGCCTGCCTCAAGCTATAGAAAAGAGCTCATGTGGGCCTCTCATCATTTTACATTTCTGTTCTGCATCTAGGCAAGAGTGATGTTTAGTGATTGCAAGTTTTCCTGTGTTCTTGACGCTCCTCTTGATATTTTCCTACTGGGTTTCTGTGTCTAACGGAGGAAGGCACATCAAGTTGTAAAGCTTATTTCACCAACTTGATTTGAAATCAATTTGTTTAATATGCAGTACAGTTATCAGAACAGGAAAATGATCAAAAAACAAGCATCGAGAATTATTTTCTAAAAAATATAACTCCAGGAGAATTTAGGCAAATTCCTATAACTTTAGCATCTGATAGTTCACCCAACTGGCTGTTAAAAACCCCTTGAGAATCCTTTAGGCCAACTCCTATTACCAAGAAATATGTCCAGCTTTTCTTTCTCCTTGTTCTTACTTTTATTTTGTTCATTCTTCTGAGCATTAATTTTTTGCCACCTAGCATTCACCTTCCTCGCCACCACATCTGCTTACGGGGACACGGGTATTATTTGGTCCAACTAGTTGCTCAGGCACAAAAGGACTTGGATTGATATCCTTTTACCTCCATCCTGGGAAGACCAAGCTTATTGTCTTGATGCCATTTGTAGTCACAGGGGAATTGTGCTAGGAGAGAAGGGTGTTTGTTCTTAGCCCATATTTCTATGGTCCTGATCAGGCCCTTGTTAACCATCTTCACAGTAAGCATCCTGGGGTGTTCCCTTCCCCATAAGTGGATGACCATCTATCCTAGTGCATAAGGCTGTCCTTTTCATGCTTATTGTCTAGGGTAACCAGTAATAGCACAGCTTTTCACTCTTAGAAGTATCTCCATTTGGGCAAAAAGTTGTACATTTACCACTACCCATTATCCAAGTCAGAGGAATGGCCCCATTGAGAATTCCAGAATGCCAGGTCCCTCCTTGTTTGCTTTGATTTGAAGCATAATATTGTAAGAACAAAAAACACTACACTTTTTCAGAATGTGATTCTCATCTACCACAGTTTATTTTGGTTTTTCTTGATGAAACTCTTAAACATACCATCCCTCCTCAATTTCTCACCGGCTCATTATGTGCTATTTTGTTCCCCTGTAATTCTTCCCATTGTATCATCTTGTATCTTGATGGCCTTCCCATTTTCACACTTAAATTTGTCTACCAAATACATATTGGTATTTCATTATTTTTCTTACACTTCAGGATTACAGCTTGCTCTTTCGTTTTGCTTTTGAATTAATATACCCATCAGAAGGCTTCAGGCAAGATGAACTCCTATTAGCCCTCATTTCTGAGTCCATTAGAGCTTATTCTCTGACCCCTTGTGTTAGTCTAACTCTGCTTTTCAGGGTTATTTTGTCCTTTCATTTCTGCCTCTTCCCTTCTCCTTTTTAGTCTGATAAATTCCATTATTTTGTGATCAGTTGCACTTCAGTTACTTAAGCTTTTAGTTCACTTGTTTTTTGGTCAACCCCATATCTCTTAGCTGTTTTGTACACAATTTTGCTTTTCCCTGAGTTTGTGGCTATTTCACTTGCTGCTAATTGAGTTCAACTTGACTTCCAAGGGCTGTCTAGATTGTACTTTGATTCTGTTAAATGCTCCCATGATGTCTTAAACACGGGGTTGGAACAAGGGAGAATCATCAATACCTGATCATGGTTTAAATGAAATTCTGTGGTGAAGCAGGGGTGAAAGGGTTCATTGTTGGTGACCCAGTTGTAAGTCACTGTGGCGAGCAGGCATATGTCTTCCAGGGGACAAACCTTCTACAGTCTTCATGGAACACAGAGCATCCCTCCACATTTCTCTATATTCTCTTGCTAAACAATCCAGTGGCTTCTCAGGGAGACCAATTTCTGAGACTCTGTTTATGGTACGTCACTGGTATCTAAAAGAGCAATTGTGCTGAAAAAATTATCATTTCCTATCTTGTGTGGACTGCTAAAATTGTAAGCATATAAATTCAACTGAATGGGTCCCTTCCTCTAAGACACTAAAGCCAACCATGAAGGAGCATCCACTTTTAAAATATAGGCTTTTTTTTTCATATTCAATGTACAAATCACCAACGTTATTATTACAGTTTAGGTCTAAAATGTTCCCCCAAAAGTCTTGTTTTCTCAAGTGTGGCTTTCAAGGCTAACTGGATCAAGGGGATACTAAACTCGTCAGTGGATTAATCCATTCAGGAGTTCATATATGAACGTGCTCTTAGGAGGTGAGGCCCACATGGAGGAGGTGGGGAACTGGGTGTGTGCCCTTGAAGGGTATCTACCGCTCACTCTGGGTCTCTTGCTCTCACTCTGTATCAGGCTGCTACAGGGTGAGCAGGCTTCCTCCACCAGGTCTTTCCACCATGATATTTCTGCCTTGGAACCAGCTGACTATGGACTGAGACCTCTGAAACTATGAGCCAAAATAAACCTCTCCTTTAGGTTGTGGGTATCAGGTATTTTGTCCCAGCAACAGGATAGTTATCTGTTCTTTCCTTGTCATATATTAAAATGCAGAAGAGATTCAAAATAGGAATAAAAACAGTCTCATTGAGAACCATCTACATTTTTATAGTAGTTGTTGTCATCTTGTTTGCTCATTAACATTTGTTTGAACAACCAACACTTTCCCATGTCCTGTGTATTAGTTGAGGTTCACTAGAGAAACAGGACCAAGAAAAAATATATGCTTAATTATTAAAATGGATTTATTAGGTAGGCTGACAGGATCAGAGGCAGGAGAGTCCAAAATAGCCATCTATAGGATCAGGGAAGGAAAAACCCACAATGGCTGCCTGCATGTTAGAGAGCCAGATGATCCAGTAGCTACCCAGCCAAAGAATATGGAAGCCACGGAACAAGAGGTATCAAGAAAGTAGCACCCGCCCCTGGATTAAGGCCTGGAAACCCACTCTACACTCACTGGTGCAAGTCTACTTTGGAAGGGTAAACAAACTAGAGGCCAGTTTTCAAAGACTGGACGGCAAAGACTGGAGCTCGTCCAATACCTAGGCACGTCTGTCTTCTTTCCCCTTTTATTCTGTCCAGGATACAAGGCTACTGCTCAGTGCCACCCATATCTAGAATAGGTTTTATATCCTCAATTCACTGGCACACAACAGACACACTCAAAATTATGCTACGCTAATCTGCCAGGCAGTTCTTAATTCATTCAAATTTACATACTATGATGAATGTTGATAACCTGATTGAATCTGCCAGGATCCAAATAGGCAACAAACTACTAAAGGTATTTCAAATAGAAAGGATTATATGCAGGAACTGCTTATAGCTATAGACTGAAGAAGCAAAACTGGAAACATCATTACTGAGCCCAGGATGGATCTCTATCAAAGGGTTTTTCACTGGAGGATTATAAATCACATGATTCAGTTATCAGAAGCCTGTGTATCAGACCACTGCTAGCATCATCCTGTAATAAAGATCCTGTCAACACAGTAATCCTCTTTATCAGTGCTGCTGGAGACACAGACAAATCCAGAAGGAAGACACTCTCTTTCCTCGTCTTTCGTGCTACCTCTATTGCAGAGCCCCTATCGGCAGACCCTCCTGAAAATTCGATGGTTGGAGTCTGATAGTCTTCTAACAGAGATGTTACAATCTGAATGTTTGTCCCTCCAAAACTCATGTTAAAATTTAATAGCAAATGTAACAGGATGAAGAGATGGAACTTTAAGAACTGATCTGGGCATGAGGTCACTATCCTCACAAAAGAATTATTATTATAGGGTTATGTTTGTTAAATTGAGCAAGGTTGTGCTCTCTCTCCCTCTCTCCCTCCTTCTCTCCTATCTTACTTTCTCACATGGGATGACAAGACAAGAAAGGCCTCATAAGAGTTGTATATTTATCCTAGATTAGGCAGCCTCCAGAATCATAAGAAATACATTTCTGTTCTTTATAAATTACCTATTCTATGGTATTTTTCTAGAACAGTACAAAGCGGACCAGGACAAAAGCATAACTCAGAAGGCAAAATGGCTCATACAGACCCCGCCTCTACCTACCCCCAAATTCTTTTTTTTTTTTTCCTCTAAACTCATCTCATTTTTTTTTTAATTTTAAACCAAGAACATGTATTGGTACATTCTACATACAATGGTCACATTCATTACAATTATTCTGTACCTATACGTGATGCATCTTGGTTCTCCCCCCTCTCCCCCGCCTCTCCCCTCTGCTCCCTCCCTCCCTATTTACAGCAGGTTCAGTCATCATTTTCCATATTTTCCCTTTCCCCTCCCTTTCCCCTGTTGCCTTTCTGCTTTTCCCCTTCTTTCTAGTATTCCTCTCCTCTGCACACCATCCTCCTTTTATATAATATCTATTACACCTCTTTGCCCTTATTTACAGTTATGGTTTCTCATATCAGAGAAACAATTCGATGTGTGCTCATGAGTGTCTGATTTATTTCACTTAAGAGTATGTTCTCAAGAAACATCCATTTATATATGAATGACTCTAGTTTATCCCTTCTTATGGCAGTGTAGTACTCCATTGTGTAGAAAAACCACATCTTCTCCAGCCATTCGTTGGTTGTTGGGCATTTAGGTTGTTTCCAAGACTTAGCTATTACAAATTGTGTTGCTATGAACATGGTGGTGCATATGTCCAAAAAAAATGGCAAATAAATATATGAAGAAATGTTCAACATCACTAGTCATTCGAGAGATGCAAATCAAAACAATGTTAAGATTTCACCTCACTCCAGAAAGAACCGCGTATATGGAAAAATCAACCAAAGCAAATACTGGCGGGGCTGTGGGGAAAAAGGAACACTCCTCCACTGTTGGTGGGAATGTAGCCTGGTCCAGCCACTGTGGAAATCAATATGAAGATTCCTCAAAAAACTACAACTGGAGGTTCCATTTGATCCAGCTATTCCCCTACTGGGGATCTTCCCAGAAGAATTAAAATCTTCATACCACAAGGACGTATGTACCCCCAACTTCTTAAAACTCTTGAAGGCTAAGTACTTCAAGCAGAATGGTTGAAAGGAATCAGATATATCTGCTGCATTTCCCATAGGAAACTATTCGAGCCCTAGGATCAGCAGAGCCCATTTTGAATATTCACTTCTAACAGCTCTGATTTATTTATTCATGCCAGGAGCAGAGGAGTTAAGAAGTGATTAGATTAGTTTTTTCTTACACAAATTAAGATTTATTTCAAAAATATAAAACACTAAGAGACACTCCTCAGCTTCTGGCATGTGGCCCAATGTGGAGCAACCCCTGAAGAATGTATTTTGAATGCATGAAAGTCACTCTTGCTTGCTAAAATGTGTGGTCACCGTGGACCTCAGAGGCATTGGAAGGCACAGCTGACTCCACTGGGCAGGCTGGCCCAAGAGCCCATCAGTTTCTCAAAGAGAACGCTGAGGTGCTAGTTGTTCTCATCCTGTGCAGTTCTCTTGGTACAGGGAGTTTGGCGAACTTCCTTTGGGCCATTTCTGGTTTCCACTGACTTAGGCAATGACTCAGCATAAATCAGTAAAGTTCAGGATTAAGTGACACAGTTTTACTTGTGCTATATGGCAGAAACTACTGCAGGTTCTTGCAGAAAGATCCACCTGGGTCGGTTTTCATCAGCAAGCAGGAACATGGCAGGAGATCATTGCAGGTTCTCCAAATAAGGACAAACAATTTGCAGGTGATTAACTTGGTGGCCTCAAACCACCACAGCTTCAGGGCTTCATCACTTACTCTTTAATAGTTTTATGGAGCTGTAAACCTACAGTAGAGAACCTTCCCCTCTGCTCCTACAGCACTTTGCCTGACCTTTTACCTGGCCCCATTTGTCATGTTGAAAGTGTCTCTCTCAAGGCTTGTCTTTCGACTGGGTCATTAGTTCACAGAGAGTTAGAAGCATCACGTGCAGTTTTGTATTCCTGGGGCATCGTAACTGGCTGGCTGGCTCCCCTTGAACTAAAATCAGGCTCTTAGCCCTATATTAGTTCCCCCCAATAACAATTTTCTCTTTTCTCCATAGCAATAGAATGTCAGCATCTCACATTACTGCCCAAAGAAAGATTGAATTTCCCAGCTTTTCTTTCACCTAACTGCAGCCATGAGACTAAGGCAATATGAACAGAAGTGATGTGTGCACCATTCTGGGGTCTTGTACTTGAAGGGATTGAGTGTAAGCCTTGCTATTCATTTTTCTCACTATTGTTGCTGGGAAATGGTAAGGGCCGGAGAGGCCAACCTGAACTTTTCACTCAGTGAAAGTTGTGTTTCAGAGATGGCAGATCTGCCTACCAACCCTGCACTGCCCTTCCTTCTGATGGCCAAATGAAAGATAAGAAAATTCTAGCCCTTTCCTTGCCACTGTATAGTGGGTCTCCTTGTTAATTTACAGGCTAGCTATCACGAGAGTCAGGTTGGAAATTCTTGAGAATGAGAACATCAGCCAAGGGGCAACAGGAAACAAATCACACACACACACACACACACACACACACACACACACACACTCAGGATACCTAAAGGAAAGTTTGTCTCTAAAACTATAAAGTGCCCACTAGGAAAGGAAGCAAAGGACAGTGCAGTGGGCCTCCACTGACAGTATCTAAGCTGCTAGCACCTGTAGATGCTGAGAACTGAGTGAAGGGAGCAGTTAGTCAAATGTGTGAGAGAGACTGTTATGGAAAGTTAGAACCCTTGAAAGAAGAAGTGTTTCTCAATTGGGGACATCCTAGCACAAGGTTACCTCACAGAGCAAATCAACACCCAACCTTACACTCATCGCTAGTTTCTGACTCTCTTCATTGCTCTTCGCTGGTGAGCTGAAATCCAACAGGGAGCTGAGCACACAGGAAAGCTACTGATATATTCCGTACAGGTGAGTTTCCTGGGGAAGAAGGTAAAGAATGCTTCTGAAAGAGCACAAAGGTATTCCACTTAAAGAGTAGCTCTACTAAAGAAAGGAGAAAAATATAGGTACAGACAAAATAGCATTATGTTCTGCTTTTATGTCCGCATCCAGATTTAGATGTGGATTTTTTAAAAAAATGTCTAAGAAGCTGCCTAATTAGGAATTCGGTAGGAGTTATTTCCTCCTGTTACCCACAATGCCAATGCAATGACAGATTCAGTGAAGAGTTAAGCAAACATCAGCCATCAGCCTCAGACATCAGTCATGCATCAGGCACAGTGTGAGGCAGCAGAGACTACAGCCTCAGGACTGGCTCCTGGGCAGCTACTGGACAGAAAACATTTTTCTTCTGATCTTTTCAGCAGTTTCATTCAAGCTACTATCACGGTTAGCACCATTGTTTTCGGTTTCCTTGAGAGAGATGAAGCATGATGGTGACAGCTGTCCGCAAGTTTATAAATTCATGTTTAGTAAGTTCTGCTCTTTCAAGAGAAGAGTTAGTGTCTGGCAATGGCGTATGGAAAATCATCAGCAAAGAACCATGACTGCTGCTGCAGAAGCTTCAGGAGAAACTGAAATGACTCTAAGACAAACTATGACCTAAATCATTTCAGGGTTCTTGGTGGCAAGCAACAGAAACCACATTGGAGTATCTTATCCAATCAATGTACAAAATTGATGAAGTTTGTATATTAAGAATGGAAAGCTCTAAGAATATTAATTAGGTAGAAAATGGATTCAGGTTCTGTAATAGAGATACCCAAATGTTGTGGAATGTTCATATCAGAATTCCTCCTCACAGAAGGCCAGTCCTTCAAACTGAGTTAGACCTTTACAAAAAGTTGATCAAGGGCCCATGTTCCTTCCATTTTGTTGCTAATCCTGTAAAATGTTGTCTTTTTCCCAAAGTCAAAGCTTTATTGTTATAATGACCTCATTTAAGCCAGTGGAAATGGAAAGAGAAAGCACAGGGCAAGAGAAGGGCCCAGTGGTTGTGCCCATCAATTCTGCTTGTATCCTACTGTCTGAAACTTAGTCATTTTGCGGCAGCTAGCTGCAAGGTAGGATGGAAATTTAAACCTGTAATCATCAGCCTTGTACCAAACTTAAACTTTTCTGAAACAAATAAGAGCAGAATGAAATAGATGCTGTGAAAAATCACAGCTGTCTCAGCCACATCAAGGGAACTCCAAAGGATGGACCAAGTAGAAGCCATGGCAAATATCTCTCTACATGAATAGTCTGATCCATGTGCTTCCTCAGCCACTAAAATGAAACCGACCTCCTCCTGCCTTCATAGATTTACATCATCCACTAAAATTGCAGAAGCTCAGAAAAGAGAAGCTTATTGACCTGGCTAAAATCATGAGCATCCACTCCTGGATTCTCTGAGGTACAGAGAAGAGGACACAACCCCTTCACATCCCACAGGGAGACACTGCAATGATACCTTAACACCCACGCCAAATAGACATGATGAGGAATGTGACAATCAGAAGCCAAGGAAGGTTTTTGATACAAGAAAACTGGTCTCTGCTATAAAATGTATGGTTGCAAATGAGTTCTTGCCTTAAAATTATTCTATAGATATTTTTATTCACTTCATTTTTTCATTCTTTCTAATTCCGTGTACTCCAAATTTTCTCAATTATTGGTGAATGCAATGCTGGGACTGTTATAAATTCTTGACCCAATTTTTTTATTTTCATAAAGGAAAAATGTGATTATCTTGGTTAATTAGTAATCATTATTAGTCTAATAACATCTAACTTTGTGGAAATAATTCTCAGTTACATTCATATAGTAGTAGAATCAACATGACTTTGGAATCTGACAACCTCGGGTTTAAACCTTACAATACAGTTTGGCCAAATAAGTTTACCTCCCTGAATTTGTCTTCTTGCCTTTAAAGTGATAATCATACTCTTACTATATGGGATCTTTTTAAAACCTAAGGTAGGCATGGATAGCACTGCTTAACATGTATTAGGTGCTCAGCAATTACCAGTTTCATATCCTACCACTTCCATCTCCCAGACATGCCTCAGTTAGTTGCCAAGAGAGTGTGATGTGGCTTTAGGGAAACAACATATATTCCAGTTAAAGGCATCATTTCTAGCCAGAAAACATATGGCCCCAAGCATATGAGTAATTTGAATTGCACAGGCAGTTTTCCTGATTAGTACTTCTTTCTCATCCAAATGATCACTTAAGCCTGTTTGGAATTTTAAGTAGTTAATAATGTGAGATATGAGCGACTTAAAGAGGTGGACCAGGGAATGTTGCAACGATTATGTGTATGATTGGTGTCTCGGCATAATTGTCCAAGATATAAAAAGCATAACTCTTATATTAATATTGAATGACTATATAACAAATATTTTACACAAATCATTAATTAAAGAGAGAAACTGTCAGATCATAGAGGTAATTCAAAGCATCCTAGGAATGGTGGTGTATATAATCAGTCCTCCAAAGGAATGCTGCGGGGAATTTGGTGATAGATACAAAAATCGATTAATGAACTATAGAGAAAAAGACTATAACCTTTGAGAGGACCCCTTTCATTGGAGAAACATCTAGAAATTAACATGTAATTTTTTAATGTGTAGACCCTAGTTAAATAGTAAAAAGTAAAATCAAATGAATGTGTGTCCTGTAATTAAATAAACCTTCTGTCAAGTCTGTTCAATAATATTCCAGTATCAAACTGAGAGGACATGGGGTCATCCTTTTTTGCATTATTTCCAAATTCCAGGGACTTTCTTGTTTGCTAATAAGAGTAAGTCCATTGCTGATTGATTATAGCACCTAAATGCAGATATTAAATTACAGCTTTTGGGAGGCTGGTAAAAAATCAATGGCACATATCATTGTTTCCAATTTTGATATTAACCAAAGTAGCAATAATCAAAATACCACATTTACCAGTCAAATCATTTTTTTTCTAAGAAATCCAGTAACTCGTTTTTACTCTTCTTTCTGTTGTTAACATAATTTCACATTTCACTGAAAACCAAAGCGCAAATATGCAACAAGTTGTTTGACTATTAACAGAAATTATTAAATTTCTACAAAATTATTAGTACTGGGCGATCCCCATAAATGTCACATCCAGGAAAATTCTCATTAGCCCCATCTGCCCACAGAAACCACTGCAAGTGAAGATAAGGAAGAGAGAGGTATTTTAAGATTCACATCCTCTTAAATAAATTACAAATTCAGCTTTTCAGGACAAACTATCTGGTAGCTCCAGGGCCAGCCTGAGGCAAAACTGTAAAATCTGCAGAGCATAATTTCTATGTTCTCCAGGATGCTTCCTAGATCCTCTCTGCTTTTCTCTGCCATCTGTCTATGCCAATATTCACCAATTCGGACTTTTCAATCTTCTCTTCCATGATACTCCACTCTGGGTTGCTCTCTCCAGAAAATACCTCAACATAGAAACTTTCCCATCCGATGGAATAAGAAATTCTTATGCTCCTACGTATTAAAATCCATTGTACATCCACAAGTCCTTCTGGAAATGATTTCTGCTAGATTAAAAAATTGTTTGATGCTAATTTGGTCCCATCCAACATAATAGTGTGTGGGGTATTTGGAGCACAAGTGTGTGCAATTTACCTGGCATGTAATGGTCAATCATCACCAAAAGTGCGACTCTACAGAGGCAGGCATCCTGCAAACCTAAACCTACGAGTGTGCTTAAGGGACTGCTCTGATTGCCTCAGACACTGACTTCTCGTGTTCAGACTAACACCGTCCGTCACCCTCATTAATGAGGTTTATACTATGCCAAGCATCTGGTATCACATTAAAGATCTTTTTTTTTCTTCTTCTTTAATCTCTCAGACAGTAAGTGTCCAGATATACAGAAAAATCTTTTTATTAAGATAAGTGACTTACAAAGGTAATTTAATAATGACCTGTATGTTAATAACTGCCAGAGAGAAAGCGCTCACTGTATCTCACAACTGAGGTATCTTACGCAGCCCCGTGCACAGGTGGCTGTCTGATGCCTGTAGCCTTCTCAGTGAAAGATGTAATAGAAATGTTGTACATTTCATGTGAAGACAGAATTATGTTTCACTCATTAATAGACCCATAGGCCTCAGTTATTTCAATTATAAAAATAACTATTGAATATCTACCCTATAATGGCACTTGGCACACTACAAAGCATACAAATATAGCATCCCAGAGATTCCCAGACTAACATTTTTAGTAGCTTATATTTTCTTCACAGCCTTCACTTAATGACAAAAAAAGGAAACAGATTCACTTATTAAATAAGTCCAACCAGCTGAAGTATTTATGTCACAACAACTTAGCCATTTTAAAAAACATAAAATTGAAAGAAAAATATATTTTACCTTATTTTTGTTTATTAGTATGATGTTCATGCCTATACAACACAGCACAGGTTCTCAAACAGTGGGATCCACTTGGACACTGCCGTTCTCATTTTTGTTCCCTTTTACTGTTTGTATAGTACTTGTTGTTTTTTTTTTAAACACATCACCATTCCAAAATATCAGCCTCAGAAAATGTGACATGATGAAAAGAAACACAGCATGATCTAATAGTAAGATTCTGAACTAGCTCAAGCTTGTAGTTCATGCGAAGAATGACACATGTCAAACGTTGTTATTTCTCTAAAAAATGTAACATAACCGGCAACTTGTCTGTAATATCATGGTGTTGCCTGGGAATGTAACAGGGCACAGTTTGAGAGGTAGGTGAATATTTGCTATTATTTAAATTCTCAAAGAATTTACAACTTTTCCAGTTTACTAACTTTAGTAACTATCTTGAAAATGTAAGATCATGTCTGGCTCTGAAAAAATAAAGATTTTTAAGAAGAAACTTGAAGTTTGGGTAGCACTTTGACAGTTAATGTTGGAGACAGGTAAAAATGGAATTGTAATGTCAGAAATACAGACCATTCTGAAATTTTTAATGTTGCTATGAGGAAGATGCTGCAGATTCAAGGATAAGTAGCATACAGATACAACCCTCAGAAATCTCACTCATCGCTCAGTAAAGGAGAACAACTTACCCTACATAGTACAGAATGTATGGCATTAAATCAGCAAACCCGAGACTACAATTTGGATAGAGATATTTAAAATACCTTCAAAACCAGCATAAGAAATTGACATACAATCAGAAATAGTTCTCTTATATTGACATTAATAATAACTGAGAAATCTCAACTAAATATTATACTACACATGTGACATAATTATCCAGAGCAGAATTCATTTCCTCTTATGTGGACCTACCAGATTAATGAACAAAATTTCCAAAATAGAGGAGCAAAATATTCTGAAAATGAAGGGAAAAAAAATCCTTCTATTTTTATTCATTGCTCAAATGAATCAAATTTCACAAATTGCATTCTCTACTTTTTGCCAAACTAGAATGAATTTATAAATTCTGGCATAATAATACATGTTAATAATTTTAGCTAGACCTTTTAAAAGTGCTCATGTTAACATCAGCATAATTTATAATTTACCAGCTACTGACTGATATGGTTTTAACCTTAAGTAGAAAGTGTTATTCTGATATATGTAAACTTTTCCTAAGACCACTCTAAGAGTCAGAAATTCCTGCGTATTTCTGTCTCAGGGAACTCTCAAACCATCCACCACACAAGCAAAGGAGTTACAACCTCACAGAACCAATTTAACCTCCAGTGTAACCACATTACACAACAGAAGAGAATCAGGCCAAGTGTCCCCTAGGACCGAGGCCACTCCAGTCATGTGTGAATTCACGCCAGTGCCAGGACTGAAAGCAGGCACCCACACAATTCCTAATGCCACTACCCTGCCATGTCTGTACATACTACCACAAGAGACAGGCAGCAAACACCAAACACCATGAGTCCAGCCACCAATATGCCTCCGGACTCTCCTGCTGAAGGTGATGGGAGCAAATATCATGGCTTCTGAAGCTGCCCCACCCACATTCTTCCCCTCCCAGCCTTCCACATGTTATGTCTGAGCGAACACTGCTCTCGGGGCTGGGTATAAGCACCCCAAAGTGGGTACTGCAGTTCCTGCCACTGTCTCTCCCCATGCAGTGTCAAGGCCTCCACCACTGCCTGGCCTGACAACAGGCCCTCCAAGTCCCCTACCACAGCTGAGACTGCCAGACCTGGGGACACTGCCAGCCATAGAGCTCACCTCAGCAGTGCCTGGGGAAGTTTCAGGCATTCAACTGGTGTCACCACTCCCACTGTAGGAGTGGCCGCACAATAAGTACCCCACACTCATTGCCACCTGAGCAGTACCTGCCCGAGCTGCTAGTGTGTTTCCACCCAAGCCTGGCTCCCGGACACAGTGGGTACCTCACTAGGCCACTGTTTACACTGTACCATAGATATCAGCCGAAGAATCTACAGGGAGACGACCCAGTTCCCAGCTGGAACCAAAGCTGATATTGTACTTCAAACCAATTCTCCAAGACACATTTTTAAGAGAAAGCCACTTACCTCTTGTGATAGTTCACCATTTGTGTCAACTTCAGTAAGAAGCACCAATTACCTTGGATCGGCATAGTTCTAGGTGTGGCTAAAGCGATTTACTGAACAGAAGACACAACCTGGGTGTGAGTGGCATCAACCAATAGACTTGCCGCTGGGGTGGAATAAAAGGGGAATGAAAAAGGAAGGCTCCTTTCTATTTCTTCGGCAGAAGTCCAGTCTTAACCTTCACCTTGGACGCCATCTCCTGGATTCTAGTGCAAACGTTTCAGCGTGCAGCACAAACCCTTGAGCCTTCCATCACAGACCCTTTGACCTCCTGCCATAGACTCACCCCAGTCAGGACAGTGAGCTCCAGGCCAATCTGTCCAAGCCACTGATGGGTATAGTGCCCCCATGATCCAATCATCTTCCAGATCCCCAATTTTAAATGCAAGAGACTTGGGAGGACCTGTATTAGTTACCTTTCTAGAGCCAATGTTGTGCAAGAGAGAAGATTTAATAGAGGACATTTACAAGTTACAAGAGTCACCCACAAGCCAAATGCAGGAAGAGCGCCGAATGTCTGTCTCTACCCTGGAGGCCTGAAAGACACGATCCAGGGCTGGGAGTCCACAGCACTGTCCCATGTAGGTCCTTGTCTGTACTAAATGGCTAAAGAAATCTTTACTGGAACCAGGATGTGGTGCTTGCAGCAGAGATGGAGACCGGAGCTCCCCTGAAGCAACGGCAGCCATCCCCAACGACAGCAAGGCCCCGAGCTCCTTCTGCGACGAGAATGGCAGAGCTCCCTTCTAGAGAACCAGCTGCAACAGAGCTTCTCCCAGCAAACAGCCGGCCCCTATCTTCTGCTCTCGTTCTCCTTTATTCTGAGTCAGCAACAATCCTCAGGTGGATCCTCTACGCCCAGAACCACACCAACTCAGTCCAGCTGGGCGTTCCTGCTCAAGTTGACCACAATAGTAAGTCCACCACAGGACTCTTTAGATCTGAACTGCAACAGATACAGAAAAAGGAATTTACTTGGTGATAGAAACCCTGAACAATTTGGATACAGAAGGATTGTACCTCAAAAAGATTAAGTCTATATGTGACAAAGCAGTACCCAACATTATAATGGATGGGAAAAAGTTGAAAACCTTCTCTTTTAGATCGGGAAAAGGGAAAGGCGTCCTCCCTCATCTCTCTAATTCAACATAGTACTCCAAGTTTCAGAGAGAGTAATTAGAAAAGAAAAATAAATCAAAGACACACAAACAGGGTGGAGAAAAATGAAAGCATTCTCTTTTGTGGAGGATATGGTTCTACATATAGAAAAATTTAAATTTAATTTCCACCAAAAGATTGCTGGAACTGATAAATAGGTGTAGCAAAATTATGTGATACAAAATGAATCTACAAATTCCTTAGTGTTTTTATATATCCATAATGAGATTTCTAAATAATAAATAATGAAAGCAGTTCCTTTTATTATAGCTGCAAAAAAAATTAAGTATGTAGAAATAAATTGAACCAAGGAAGTGAAAGGCCTGTAACAATAAAAATTATGAAACCTGAAATAGTAATCTACTAGAAGAAGACATACAGGATCCTTTTCAAGATGAGGACATAGGTAAAAATTTTGGATATGACCCCAGAAGAAAAGTAAACAAAAGCAAAAATAGACAAATAGGATTACTGTAGACTCAAAAGCTTCTTCACAGAGAAAGCAATCAACATAGTAAAGAGATGACCTGCAGAATGAGAGAAAATATTTGCCAACTATAGAATATTAACATTCAGAAATTTTAAGATATACAAAAAATTTAACAATAAACAGTCCCATTTAAAGATGGACAAATGATCTGAATAGACACTTTCAAATAAAGACACACAAATGTTCAGTAAATATATTTAAAAGTACTCAATATCTTTAACCATCAAGAAACTACAAATCAAAATTACAGTGGGACCTTATCCCACCCCAGTTAGAATGGTTATTATAAAAAAATAACAAACAATGGTGAGAATGTGCAAAAAAGGAAATTTAATACACTGTTGATGCAAATGTAAATTATTACAGACATTATGAGAAACAGTATGGAAGTTTCTCAAAAACCTAAAATTAGATCTACCCTGTGATCTAGCCATTTCGCTCTGGACAAAGAGAAAATAGAAATGAAATCAGCATACCAAAAAGATAACAGCATGCCCATATTTATTGTGGCACTATCTACAGAAGCTGAAATATGGAATTAACCAAGGTGCCCATCAATGGGCGAATGGATACAGAAAATGTGAAAACATGATATATATACAAAATAAAGTATTATTCAACCACAAAGAATGAAATCCAGTCATTAGTACCAAAGGGATTGAACTGGAGGATATTATGTTAATAAAGCCGGTGTGATGGTTGATTGATTGTGTCAACTTGTAAGAGAAGTTTAACTAAATTGGCTTAGCAATTCTACACCCTGTGTGTAGAAGATCCACCCTAGGGAGGCCCATTCTCTAGATGGTATAAAAGAGAAATGAAGAGGGATATATCCTACCCAGTTTCTTTGGCTCAGTTTCTGTTCCTTTGGAGGAGCTCCAGACCTTCGCTTGGATACTTCGGACCTCCAGACCTTCAGCTGGGCCCTCCGGATGTCCAGTGCACAGATGGACCCTCTGCACACTTCCACGTCTGACTTGTAGGGAGCCCAAGGAAGCCAATTCATAAGCTCTCACATATTCATATATCTACCATTCTATCTGTTTCTCTAGTTAATACTGACTAATACACCAGGCATAGAAAGACAAATCCTACATGTTCTGTTTCATATGTGGAAGCTCACAATAAGACAAACTGAATGTAGTACTGTAACCTTTAGGGTTTGACAAGGGTTAGAGGAGGGTGGGTAAGGGGAAGTTCGATTTGATTAGTGCACATAGAATGCATGTGTTGAAATATTACACTGAACCACATTAACATATACAATTAATACATGTCAATAAAATATTAAAATAGTTTCCAAATATTACCATATTTCATTTTAAATAGCCCTCCTCAAACTATTATTATCTGTTCATCTACCAAAGTGGCATATATAGTAACCATGACAAATATGTTACTATGCTTCTTTTAAATGAGGATAAATTTCTTGATAGACTAAAGATTTTCAAAATATTGTCCTGAACTAATGTCCATGGAAACCATAAGACTGACCTTGAAGATTCAGTTTCTAAAAACTTAATCAAACTTGGGGATGTAGCACAGTGGGAGAGCACTTGCCCTGCATATTCAAGGCCCTGAGTTTGATCCCAGCCTTGCAAAAAAGGGGGGGGGGAGACAATGCAAGACTCAATGTAACAACACCCGTGTAACTAAAATACATATGGATAACTAAAAATAGATAATCAAATCTAATTCCCACAATCATCCATAAAGATCTTAGTGATATTTCTTTTATCGTTGAAAGGAAACTAAAAAAAAACTAAAGCTCACAGATTTTTTGGTGGTAGCTAAATATTGTAATTCATAACAAGATGCTATAACTAGGGCACCTGACTTGCATTTCCTATGATTTTTAATAAATATCTTGCCACAGATAAAATAGATGATAGACCACAAATGTGATTTAAGAAGCTCTATTATGTTTTCCAGTCAATAAATATACCTTCTCTTCCCTGCCAGGAGCCTCAAGTTGTGTCACTTTGACCATTTTCTTGGATTCCATTATTAGAATCCTTTCAAAATGAAAATGTTAACTTGCTTGCAGATAATATATGTGAACACTTTTAATACACTTCCTGACATGTAGAAAGCACTCAATAAATGCTTGTTATTATTTTTTAATGAATGCATTAACATTCAATCTGTTAGTAAGAAGCCATTTGTCAAATTAACTGTCACTTAGCTGAGTAGAATCAGAGCAGGGCAAGGGAGAAATTTCTTAAGAATGGGGGAAAAACGGGTCTGTTCCAAACTGCGCTGATTCAGAGACCCTGGTGAATGGGCTACTGTAATTGTTTTTAATGCGTACTGTTGAGGTGACGTGAAGGATACTCTGGCCTGTTTAACTTCCTCTGGACTTTTTCTTTGGAGGGACCATATGGGTAATTTTTAGCCTTCCATGTGTTCTCCTTTTCCTCCTATCTCTGGCAATCTGCTCTTAGCTGCTGGCTGGTTGTTACAGCAAGTGACAATCACAGGCACATTTGAAATTGAGAGAAAACATAAAAATCACATTAATAAACTGCCAAATTCCAGCTCTCTGTTGGATCAACTATGAACATTTTAAGGGTTTGAAATGCCATCTTGAGAAACTGGATGTGAAGTTTTGTGTGTGTTTATCTTAGTTCTGTGTGTGTTTATCTTTGTCTATCTTCTCAGGTGATGTAGCTACATAGACTCGAATGGACTCTGGCTCCATCAACCTTTTCTAGGGGAAGTTCACCATCTATCTTCAGCTATCTTCTTCCAGAGTGTACTACTCCTCACCCCCACTGGTGGGGCCATCTGTAGGCTTTCTCTCTTCCCGAGAAAGGGCCATTTGTGCCAAGTCCTTCTCCCTCCCCTTCCCGCACCTGGCTCCGTGGAGAGAACATACAGATATAACTCTAGTTGGCAGGCAAAATCAAGATGCTAGAGTGTATAATACCTTTGGGTAGTATGTTCCAAATCTGGTTGATTTCTAATCGCATAGAGCCAGAAGAACTACTGATATGTCAAATTAACCAGAATCATAAATTTTACCATATCAAATCTCCCGCAGACAAACTTTATAAAAATGAATGATATGATCATCCCAGGTAATGTTACTGTATTCTTTCTATCAAGTTTAAGTTTAAAAATCCTTTTCCAAAGGGCTCAGCTCACTAACTTTGGGAATTTTACACTCATAGTGACTATGTCCACTGACTATCGAAAAGATTATGTGCAGTTTGGAATTGCCATATTCTCTCCACGACCTCCTCCATTCCATCCTGCCCCTGAGTGCTTTTAAATGCATGCTTTATTGTTCATATAATGTGTTTGTGTATGAGTGGGTAGTCGTGAAATCTTAAATTTGATGATTTTATGTAGAAATTGAATATATCATCAAAAAATTTCATTCTTCTTAAAGATGATTCAGAGTTACTGGGTATAAAGAAAAGAGAAAAATATTTCAAGTGAGGTACCTCATTCAGAGACTCTTAATTCTGATTGCACATTGGAATCACCTGAGATTTTTTTTTTTTTTTTTTTTTTTGGTGCTGGAGATCGAACTCGGGTCCTTGTGCTTGCAAGGCAAGCACTATTAACCACTGAGCTAAATCCCCAGCCCCACCTGAGATTTTTTAAAAGCGCAAATACGTGGGTCCCTTTCTGGGACACCATGATTTAACGGGACCAATGGGATGACTTACGCAGTCTCCTTGGTTGGCTTCATTATGTAGCCACGGATCAGACCACAAACACGTCTTTCTTCTAGCGACGGACACTTACCCGTATTAGGCTACTGTGGGGATGTTATATGTTCTGAAAATGTGGAAATTTAAGGTAAACACCTACTGTGTGTCTTAGCACAGCAGCTGTGCTATGTTGCAATGTCTTCCATTTTCAAAACAGTCCTATAAAGATGGTATTATATTGCTGTTTTTTAAGGTAGTGAAACTAATATGTTGCTGTCAGGATGACAAACTAGTAATAACTGTTGGCTGCTTCCCCTCGAATAACATTCTAGAGAAGCTGTGGAAGCAAGGGGGAGCATGGATCTGAAGAATGTACAGCAGAGACTGCCAGAAACCCTTGGGGGAATCTGAAAGTTCTTCCATCGTGCAGGATGTCTACAAAAGCAGGGGAGGCAGTGCTGTGGTCTGGAGCACGGGGCGGACAGAGCTCACAGAGGGAGCAGAGTGCAAAGAGCACTCGGTTCTGCTTTTCTCCTCTCACCAAATCTGCACCCCTATACAGTCTCGGGAGGAACAAGCTTTGGCTACGCCCTCAACCCAGAAACTGGCAGTTCACAGAAGGGCAGCAGAGGAATCCAAACACTCTGTTGGGATGGCGATGCATTGATGAAACTGAGGCTGGTGGCTAGTCATTATTGTTCTTATCTTTCCTCTACTTCCAAACTCCCAGGACTAGAAGAAGGCTTAGAATTACTGTAACCCACATTACTAGACCTTTCAAGGTCTAGTAATGAATCATTTTCAGAGTTTAACTGTGAATTCATAACTTCAGAAAACACTCAGTGGACTGACAGCAAATGATTGTTATCAAGAGTGACTCATGATGTCCAAAGTTCAGACCACTTTCTGTTTGTAGGGAAAATTACTAACCTGAAATTTAGAGCATTTCCTTCAGTTATGCGTATGGAAAATCATAGTGACATCAGCCTTACTTATGACTTCATCACAGATATTTTCTTATTACATTACATTTTTGTACCACAGTACAGTTGCTGAAGACATCCTGAAATAGCCTTTATACTCCACTCCTTCAGAATCCTAGAAATTATCAGATACACTATTAGATATTATCTAATGCATTAATATAACTTTAATATAATTGATCCCTCTAGTACTCACATAAATTTTATCTTATGCACTTAAATAAGACATCTTGAGGAGGATTCCATAGGTTTTCTAAGTTGCCAAAAGGGTCTACAACTCAAGAGTGATTAGGAAACCCTTCATTAATCTCACCAGAAACAACATGGAAGGGCTTTTGAGTTCCCTACAATACATACACCATACTGTGCTAAAATGCCACTTAGCTATCATTTATGTCTGCTTCTAATTTGCCTTCCCATACTATAAAAGTTGGAAAGTTATGAGCCTGTATTTCCCAGACTTCCTGGAAAACACTTGCTAAATAAGAGAAGACATGTACGTGCATGCATATGTGTATCTCTCTATACTCTCTACATCTCTCTGCTGATGCATGTGTGCACATGTTCATACACCCCCCCCCCAATTTCCAGGGTGAGTGATCCTATCTATTTTTGTACCAGGACACATGAGTGTCCCGTGTCTCTGATGTTTGGAAACACTAAGTTTTCTAATTTTTGCCAGTCCAGTAGGAGAACTGTAAGCCATCCAGATGCCCATAACATAGTGGAGGCATACAATGGAACAAGATGTATATTTCCATACACACAACAAAAATGTATCTTTTGAAACAGAGAATTTGATGAAAAAGATAACAATGAGATTTATTTAATGTATAATTTATGTAAATTAGAACTATACACAAACAGAACAATAGCATATGGTTTACAGGGGCACATGAGATACACATCAAGCACATTTAAAAAGCTCGAGTCATGAGACTGAATAAAAATGAAATGAATAAATATCACAAGAGGATATTTGCATGTACTTATGATAGTCACGCCCAGTGAAATCAGAAGATAATTAATTTTGTCATCAACACCTGAGCGTCTCTTGCCATTAAAAGGAAAAAATACCTGAGTTCAAGGTTAAGCAACCTGCCTAAACTTATTTAGCAAAACAATGATTGAGGTAAACTTCAAAGAGAGATCTTGCTTCTCAAATGGCTAGAAAGAGACAAGGAAACATATATGATCCATTTACATATATTCTTTCTCTCAGTTTGGTCTTGAACTACAGCCTCAGGTGTGTGAAGTATTCCTGTTTTCTCTGAGAGCATAACAAAGCTCATAGACATCACATAACCTGCAAAGTAAAAAAGCCAGAGTTGTTCTGATTTTAAAACTTCATGGTTTCTGATGTACATATAACACAATCTCAATGAATTCTCCCCTTGCTATATTCCCTGCTTAGTTTCATTAGTTTTATATAAGGTATGATTTTTCTCTTTAGTCGCACTGATAATTTAGTCTCTACAGACATGTAGAGTTAACACCAGAAAACAAGTTGCTGTCCCTTGTCTCCAAAATATGCGCCAATGGCAAGTGTTTATTGCACTCCGTCTTGGAAATGAACTTCCAACCAGGGCTAGAGAAACACTGTTTTTATGTGTACCATCTACTCCTACATTTGGTATGGCCATTAACATTAAATACCAGTCAGCTGCATCTATGGACAGGTAACAAAGGATTTGGGGCCATCAATACAGAATAAATAACTCATTCCATTTAATGTGAAATAAAAATCAATTTTTCATTACACAAAAAAGTAAAAGATCAGAAGTAATTCAGGACTCTTAGCTATGTTGTGAAGGAAATGTGTGAAAATGGAAGGGAAGCAAAAAATGTTTAGTTTTTTTCAAATAAAAAATCGTCAGCAAGGAAATTTAACTACAGAGACCTGATGGAAGAAATTTCAAAAATAATGAGCCCCTTTCTGAACTAATTGGTCTGCCTAACATGGCACTCAGAGAGCTTGCGCAACACATTTGTTTGCAGAACACACCAGTTACCATTCATGGGAGGGTTGAGAGGCTCCAGGAAGGGACTAAAAGTCACCTGGGAACAGTTAGTGCCACCTTTTCTCTGATTAGTAAGAAAGATGAAGACGATTTCCAGACCTTAAAGGAATAAGAACAGTTTCAGTAAGCTCAGAATGGTTGCCTTCATGTGATGTTTAAAGATGATAGACCCAAAAGGATTTGATTCTACCCTCACCTTGAAAATGATCTCCAAGGCAGTCAGTATTATGGTGCTTAAGAAAGAAAGCAGATTGATGTGATTTTTCCAAGTGTACCCTGGTTTATCATTCTTGATACTTCTATCCATTACTTCTTCCAACAAAAATCTCCAGAGTTTTGCTTTAAATGCAGAACAGGTACAATCTTTCTAGTTCTAACAGAAAGATTATGTTTGTATTTCCCAGGGGATATGACTTTTCTTCTTAGAAGAAGAAGATCTCCGAATTAGCAGACAGAACAAAATAGTGAAAGCCAAGGCCTTTCCTGATCACGCCCAGCCTCACCATTGCCTCCATCGATGATAGAATCACCACCGACAAATAACACTTCAGCCAAGTTCCAGGGAGAATAGGAAATAAAATTATTGAAATAATTAAGTCTATAAATATTTAGTGGTCAGTCATTATGTTCAAGGCGTTGTGCCAGATTCAAAGAATCCCAAGAACAGTAGTCACATACATATCACTTGTCATAATGGAGATTACTGTCTAGCAGATACAATGAATTTTTAATGAAAATTTTAATGAGTGTCTATGCTACACCAGACAGTATGCTAATTACTCAAGATATCTCTCCTAATACTCATGTCAGCTCTTTGAAATACATATTTAACACCTTTCCAAAAAGAAAAAAAAAAGTATGACTCAGGAAAAACAAGCCATTTTTCCAAAAGTGCTAAATTGGTAAGGAAAAGATCTACTTCTAAAAATGTGTGCCTGATTTCAAGGTTGATTGTGTTCACCTGCAGCCATTTGGTTTCAAGGCAAATGTTTCTAGTCAGAAACAAATGTATTTTCATAAATAGGCCCCTTTATCAATTCTATTGCTTTGCTGAATTTAATTCAGTAAGAAATATATCCTGTAGGATTTTCCCTCTACTTTTACTGCCTCCATATATTAACAGTGTTTTAAAACAAATATCTGAAATGCAAGAAACTTTTGGTAAATGCACTTTTTCTCCCAGACCGGTTTTTCATGGCACATCAGCAATCCAGGGACTGATAGGTAGTATTTGTGCCTCTGTCTCAAAAGAGAAGATTCTTTTCCTTTGTACTAGAGATTAAAATACAACTGACTAATGGCGATGTCGCATTGTGTCCTTGGATATTATTTGATTTCCTAAAGAAAAATAATAACCTATTAAGTAAAGATATTTTTAATCATTTACTTTGACCTACTAGTTGTTAAAACATGACATATTATTGTTTTTTAATAAATCGACTGTTACTCTGTATAAGTCTGAGAGCTTCCATAATTTCATCTAACTCATCGAAGTCACTCCAATGAGAAAAGAACACTCATTCTTTTTTATCGAGCCCAAGAACTTGAACTTGAAAAAAAGATAATATGCCAAGGATTCAAACAAACATACTTTCTTGTATTCCTCCCACAAATGCAAGGTTCTCTCCAGGTTTTGAACTTAACCCAGCAGTAGGCAGGACCCCTACTATTTTCTCTCTTTGTTGAACTAAGAGAGATGATTCATGCATTGATCAGGAAGGAAACACAACCATCCATCACGGCGAGCACCTTTGGCAGCACCAAACATCAGCAAACCCCGCCAGCATGCTCCCTACATCTAAAGAACTCAAGCACATTAATTTCAAACCTGCACCCTGTAGATATATTTGGAGCAGTTGTGGGATAGTGTTCTACAGACAAATAAATCACATTTAATAGGAACTGTGCAGCATCTAAAATTATCCACATTTCTAACCCACAAAAAACATCATTTTAGGGCAAAGGTTTCAAATACTCTGTACCCTAGGCTAAGGATACACAAACGCGCGCACACACATACACACACAGACACACACACAGAATATTAGATATTTCATAGCAGGAGTATTAATATAGTAAATTAGATATTTCATAGCATCACTCGTTTAGCACGAAATCAAAGGCAAATTAACTACCAAAATTGGCAAAGACTTCAGAGCTTCTTCATTGCTTCATCCCAATTCAGGATCCCTTTTTGCAATATTAAACCCAAAAGTCACCTGGTATCTGGCTTAAATCTTGGTGATAGCAATAAATGTGTGTTAGGATCCATTTTACTCTTGGATAAATCTAATTGTTAGAATTTTATTCTACATAATAAACTGAACACCTCCTCTATACCTTCTACCCATCTCTCACATGATAGAACGTCAAAAGTGACCACAATCATTATTCAGGCAAATTCTCTGATTATTTTCAAGGACTTCCACGAGGTCACTATTCCCAGTGATTCCAATAGTATTGTCTGAAATCTACCATTTCTAATAGATGTCCTGTTACCCCAAAGATATACCCTCACTTTTCTCATTGTTACCCAGCCTACATAGGTTATCTTTAGCTTCAAGACATTCATCTCGCAGAATTGAATGAATCTAGGTTGTTGTGGAAGCTCACTGTGTATGTCAAAAAACACTCTAGATTTATAAAAAGACTTGTACAAATAGTACAAAGAATTCATCCAGATTCACCAAATGTTAACATTTTACGTAACCAGAGTATAACCTTCAAAAGCAGAAAATTACGAGTGTTACCAGGCTATTATCTAAACTATAAACTTTTCCCAAATTTCATCTATTATCCTATTGTCTATTGCCAATTCAAGTTTCCATCCAGGATTATCTACTAAGTGAGTGAACTCAAGGTTCACCGAAACCCCATGTTGAAGGAAGTAATTTTATTCATAATTTTTCTCTTTACCCTACCTCCAAAACAAAACGAGTTCTTCAGAACTTTCATTTAAATAAAACATCACTCTGCTAATAGGAATGAAAAATTAGTTCAGAGCAACTGGCAAAGCCAAGGTGGTAACCATGATAAGCAGCTTTTACATAAGAAGAAATCAAAGGCTATTTCATGTGAATCAAGTCAATGTCCCCTACTGCTCCTGGAACTGATTCACAGAGAGGCTGTGATGTTATCACGGCTGTACAGAGGAGCAAGAGAATTTCAAAGAAATCTGAGGCTGTAATTAAAGCAATTAAAACTTCCCTCTTCTATCATAACTAATGGGAAAAGAGCAGCTTGCTCTCGGCATGAGTCTGCCCTTCAGCAACCCTCGCACCAAAACCTGCGGCACTATCAGCACCAGGTCGTTGGAAACTCAGGTAGACACGGGCGTTAAACTCAGTAAGCGTATTGGAAAGTGAAGGATGCCACTTTTCACGTTGTTGCCCATAAGCTTGTGTACTTACACTTCTTCAAAAGTATTCTAGTTAAAAATACATACCTGTAAACATACATGAATTCAAACACACGTTCTGTGGATGTCACATCATGTGTTATGTGGATTAACTTTGACCACATAAGAAGGGGTTAATTAGGATGAACTGAAAACAGAAAATAGCAAGTTAACTACTGATTATATAGAAGGATTTAGAAACAGACTCTTCTCACTAGAGGAAAGTGTTGATTTATGTTCTTCACATTATTCCTGATCTTGGTGACAATAGGCATTATAGGCTCAAAGATGCTTATGGGAGAGATAGAGAGACACAAACATAATTATAAGACTGTGATAAATGCCGAGATAGAGATGAATCCTAGGTGGAAAAGGAAGGTAGGACAGCAGAAGCAATAGACTTGCATAGATGTTAAGAATCCATCACGTGGGAAGCAGTTCTGTGGCAGCTCGGATCAGAAGAAAATGTAACCACAATTGAACTACTAATGAGCACTAGAAGTCAATACTTACCTTTTTCCTCTCTTTCAGGATGAATGACTGTTTTCTCCTATCAAAGACTCTCATAGGCCAACCCTCTTTCGGGGCACAGATTCCATCTCCTGTTACTTCCTTCAGGATATTGCTCTAGAAAATGTCCCCTCTCTTTCTTGTACCAAAGAAATATTTTGCTCTTGTACTGGGTTGTTCTCATTAGTGTATATAAAGCTAATGTTTTTCCATCTCCAAACTAATTTCCCCTAACTCTGAAGTTTCTTTTATTTCATTCTCAATTAAATGTGTTGTCTTTCTCTGAAAAAAAAAAACCTCAAAGAAATTATCTATAGTACCTATAGTCACATTCTTCAATTTTTTTTTTACTTCTGTGTTCTCTAAATCATATTCCAATTGAGCTTTCGACTACCAAGATTATCAATGAGTTTCATGTTTTTAAATCCAGTGGTCATTTTTAAGCTATATACCAGTAATTAAAAGAATGCCTGCTATGTGGAAGGTGCTCAAGAATTATTAGTTAAATACATGGGTATATATGAGTTAGTGAGACCTCTTTAAAATATATGATGCAGTGTTCCATGTACAAATAGTAAAATGTAAGGATAATATTTGCAAAATGCACTTTCAAAACTACTGTGGTGATTAGGGTAGAATGTAAACTTGATTGGTTTAGGATCCACTCAGGCGATTGGTGGGACACACTAGTGGGCGTGTTCGGGTAGGTCATGGGGATGTGGCCTTGGTTACTGTATCCGGTCCCCTCTCTCCTTCCTCTAGCTCCTTGTTCTTTGACTTTTCTCCACCATGCTCTCCCACCACGAAGTTTGTGCCTGGAAGCCTGCCTGCCATGTTTCCTGAAACTGTGAGTTAACTCGCCTTTTCTCCTTTAAATTGTGGATGTCAGTATTGTGTCTCAGGAACCAGAGAGATGACTGATGCAAATATTTAATGCATGAATTAAAAATTTTAGCAAGCAAATTTTAGAAATGTTGGCATAGAATCTGAGTCATGCAATCATCAATGAAGTACAAAGAAAATACTTTTCATATTGAAAAAGCCTATTTAAACAACATAAAAGTAAAATGCTGTGTCAGACATTTAGCTTATCATAATTTTGTCTTTAGTGTATCCAGTTCCAGGTAGAAGAATATTCAAGAAACCCTGAATCACAGAACAACAAAATGGAGGAAAATGAGACAATTGAAGAGCAAGAAGAGGGTTCTAAGACGCTTGATCAATAACCATAAAAATAATAACAATAATACAACTTTCTCTCACTTTGTATTTGGGACTTCATTCAATCCTATAATCAACTACCTTGATCTAAATATGGCCCCCGAAGCTCATATGTTCAAATTTAACTGTCAATGTGATAGTTTTAAGAGGTAGGGGGATTATGGAGTGATCGTCACGAAGTCTCCTTTTATGATTGATTAATGACCTTATAAAAGTCTTGAAGGAGACCAGGTATGCTCCTTTTCCTCCTTCCTTCCCTTCCACAATGTAAAGATACAGCATTTCACTTCTCCTGAGGACCTAGCGCTCAAGATGTCACAATTTTTATTCTCAGTTTAGAGATGAACAAACTTTAGTCCAGAAGTCGAACTAATTGGTCTAATATTATGCAGGTTTCATGCATCTAGAACAGATAGACCCCAGATGTAATCTCGAAGAGTCTGTGGACTCTAAAGTGACAAGCTTAACACTGAGCTAAGAGTCCACCGAAGGCATGCATGTAATGCGCCTAAAGGCAGATCTCAGGAAACTCCCTTCAACATTTTTGCTAATGGACCAACTTACTGTGTTGGTGTCTGGACATATTGAGTGGCAACTAAAACAAGATATGATTCACATTATTTATGGCACTCATCTAATTCATGACCTGGTCTCCAAAAATAAAATGCTTTGTCATTAATCCACATCACTACTATCAAAGACTCCTCAAGCGGTATAACTAAGAACAATTAATTAAAGAAAACAAGCTAATGCTTTCAACCTCCACAAATTAAATTAATTCATAATTAATATGATGACAGCAATCCACTAGGCTATAATATTTTAAACCAGCAAAGCAGGGTAATAATAAAGTAATCAATTTTACCTTTTATAACAAAGAGACCTTAACACATATTTTATTTATGTCCAGGAAACATGGACAGCAATCTATAGGGAGTGAATGTAAGAAATGAATTAATCAAAGATGTCCTAGGGAGTTTTTCTTGTTTCAAAATTTTAAAAGTTTTCTTCACGTGGAATTGACATCTCTATTCGTTAAAATGTGAATATAGATAAATAAAGAGTAATTTACATGCTGATAATCATCTATATGGCGAAGAATAATTATAGAATTTCAATAGTGTAGGAGTGGAGGCATAATACATACTACTATGAACAGAGGGACAAGAGAAATAAGAAATGGAAGAAAAAATGGAAACAAAGCTTTTGTAAATAAGGAGGGAGGATGGGGTGAAGGGAGGGGAGGGGAATGGGAAATAAGAAGTAACAAGATATATGATGTACAGGTACAAATCCCCCATGATGAATGTTATGTACATCTAAAATGCACCCTTAAAATAAAATAAAATTAAAAAAATACATACCACTATGTAAGTATAATTTTGGAAGAGCTAATACACTCTTTGAAACAGTTGTGTTTAAAAGTACAACAATGGTAAGAGAGGTCCATAAAGGAAGGCATTTTATAAGGTAAGATTTAAATGTGTTTAAAGCACAGGAACAGTTAGGCTTGGTTTGGGGAATGGACAAGGAAATTCAACAGAGAATCACATACAACCTCAAGATTCTAAAACTTTTGTTCTAGGAGAATCCAAAGTCAGATGTGACGGAGTCCAGGAGATTCAAGGAGGACGAGGGAGAAGAGGGGAGGGGGTTATAAAATAATTAAGAAATGTCAAGTACATGTACCAAATCCCTACAGTGAATGTAATAATTAGTCATAACAAACATATACCAATAAAAATTAAAAAGCTAATAAAAATAAAGATGAAGTCAATGAGAAAAAAATAAAATCAGATGCCACTACAAGGATAATTCCATTAAGAAGAAATGATCAAAGTAACCCTACTGAAAGATAATAATTTTGTCTTATAGGAGGTTGCTTAGGACTTCATACAAGGTGTTCACGAGCACATCTCATTGGGCATAATCCATGTTAGATTTGTGCCATGATCCAGAAAATTGGGCACATGAAGGCCCTCTTTAGCTAAACCATGTGCTTAATCTTGCACACATGCAGAAGCTATGGTCTTCCAGCAGTGCCTCCCAAGCATAGTTCTGCTCAGATAACATTCAAAGTAATTTTCCTCTTTTTTTAATTCTTAGAATTTTCTTTCAAAAAGTGAATAAATTGGTGTATCAATTGAGTTCTACTAAATAAATACATGGCGTATTAGTAAATTGGCACATTTTCAACTCAATTTATTGAAACTTCATGTTGGAAATTGTGTTCATTAAAGTTTCCTTGATGCTTTTCCCCTACATCCCCATAAAAATAAAAATGTAATAGAAGCCTTTATTTTGGGTTGAAGGAGAAAAATAATTTTTCCATTTTCTTTTTTTTTTATAAGAGCTTTATTTGGGTATAGTTTAAGTGCCATAAATTTCACCCAATGTAAGTAGTTCTTTGGTTTTTAATACATGTACACAGCCATGCCACCATTAACAAAATGTAGTGTTAAAAAGAGTTTCATAATTCAAAAAACTTTTTATGTCTATTTTCAGTCAGGCCCACCTCTCCCCTCAGCTCTAGGAAATCGCTGATATACTTACTGTCTCTATAGGTTTACTCTAGCTGTTTCATACAAATTAAATCATACATTATGTGGTCTTTCATTTTTGGTTTCTTTCACTGGTGTAACTATTTGAGATTGATCCATACTGTAGCATTTATCAGTAATTTGTCTCTTTTAATTGCTGAATGCAATTTCATTGTTTAAATGTGCCTCATTTTGTTTATTCACTGATAGACATTTTGATTGTTTCCAATTTAAATATGTTATAAATAATACAGTGTACTGCTAGGCATAGTTACATACTAAACTTTGTGAGAATGCATGTTTTCATTTCAACATAGACGTGAAATTGCTGAGTTTTTTTGTAAATACTTTTTAAATAAATTGCCAAACTGTTACTCAAACTGGTTATACAATTTTATATTTCCAGAAAAAATGTATAAAGATTCTAGTTTTTCCAAATAGCCATCTAAACTTAATAGTTTCAGTCCTGTGAAAAATATATCTCTACATCCACTCGAAAGAGTATGTGGTAAATAGGTGTATCATATGGTAATGTTAATGTGTATTGCCCCAATAACTAATGATGATGAATTTTTCACATGCTTGTAAACAATTCTTTGTTTTTATAAAATCTTTGGAGAGGTTTATAATTAAATATTTTGCTCAATTTTTAATTGGATGGTTTGTCTTCTTACTGAACTGTAATCCTGTGAAGAAAAAAGTTTTAATTTTGGCAATTATATTAGTCAGGGTTTTCCATCAGCCAAGAGTGTGTGGAAACCTCATGTAGCCCTTGTATGTCTCTATTGGCTCCTGGATCTCTTAAATTTCTGGCCCGTTAACTTCTCATCCTAAATCTGCAACCTCAAGCTAACAGAGTTGTATGTTGTCACTCTATGTTTTCTAGTATGTTTGCTACTTTTTCCAAAAATTCTGGGTTATGAGCTTTCATTTTTGCTCCAAATAAAACCTACCCAAATGGCAACAAAGCTTAGGCCACATAGTCCCACGGTTCTTACTCTGTTAGAGCAGGTTTTCATACACAAACACTTCTGAATTTGTTGTTCATCTAATTTGATTTTCAGAGGGCCATGATGTTCACTTTTCAAAATTTTGTCTGGTTTCATACTTATTTTTGTGGAATGGATTCGCTGAACTCCTTACATTGCCATAACTATGAGACCCATCTCAAGAAAAAATATAATAATATAATCTACCCAAAACAAATACAGTTGCTTTGTAGAGTTTCTGGAGTCCATCTTTGTTTTCGATTTCCAGACAGGCTGCTTTTGTATCTCTCACTCAGCCAACCCAATGCACAGCCTCATGGAGCAGCAAACAAAGCTTCCTCCATGAAAGCAACATAGGCCCTCATTGACAAATAGAGATAGCCAAGAAGCACTAGATATTTGAATTTTTAAAAACCAGAATCACACGTAGAAAGGATCATTGCATCAAAAATTAACAAGCTGAATGAATCGCTTCACCAAAAATGAAAGGATTTGATATGTTGTATCTGCATCCTTAGAGAGATTTTAGAAGGTATACTTTCCATGAAACAGATTAGTATGAAAAAGGAGCACACAAGGATAAATATCTCTAATGGGTGAAATTAAAACTGGAATGGCACCAAAAAATATCAAGATACGAAGGTAAAATTCAAAGAGAAAAATAACATTACTGTAAAGCAGGGGGAGATACATAAGAGCAATCTACATCCAATGCAATTTTGCAAGAACAAAGAGAATGGAGGAGATAAATAATCAAAGAAATAATAGAGCACCATTTTCCATAGATGAAGAAACAAGTCAACATGTTGAAATGTACAGTGCAGGATGAAAAGTAGAAGATCTGTAAAGCATAGGATATCAATAAAATTACAGAACATAATAAAGAAAAATACCTTTAAGATTTCCAAAGTTTGAAGAGGAAAAGTTATCTGCATAAAAGAAAGCAGTGATTTAATTTCTGCTTTCTCATCTCCAGTAACCAGTAAGTAAAAGACAAGATTTTGCTTCGATGGAAATTTAGAATTTTAAACCAAATCAATTCACAACAAAGAGTGAAAGCAAAATAAAGATATATCTGAATGTCCAAATGCTCAAAGCCCCTTCTTCCCTCTTCCCAACTTGAGGCTCACCCTGACTAAAAGCCGGCAGATTTCGAGGGATGATTTGTTTTCACACATTTACTGTTCACACACCCAAAAAAGCCAATTAGTTCAGTACCAAGAGGAAAATTTTTGTGTTTAATTTTTCTATTTCATGGATCAAGCAAATCATTCTTTGTTTTCCAAAGCTGGTACTTCTCTGATTATAAGAAGGAAAACATTCAAAAACTGCACTAACATATCACATTAAAAATGCAGGTTTTTATGTATCTTAAAACTTTTTTAAGTTAACCAGGAATACAATTCTGTTTCCTGGCAGGAAAATAAAAGGTTACTTATAAAGTGGATCACTTACAAAGCAATACTTAATTTGGCCACTCTCAAAGCTATTTGATAGAATGCTAACAGAGACATAAAAAAGCACTATGGAAAAATGCTTATGGCATTCTCCTGACAAGCTATAGGAGAAAAACTGATTTTAAATTTATTATATTTCCTTAACTTTAGTTTTTTAGTAACCCTAAATCTGTGCAGTGATACTGCCTTAACATCTGAAAGGATCATTTTCCTTATTATCTGTTACAAAGAAGTATTTATAAACTCCCAATTTTGCCAGGTTTAGTTGTATGAAACTAACAAAAGGTAAATTTTTAGTAATACAAATAAAAGGTGAAGGAAACATTCATCTGTCTATAGATGGGAGTTGGCCCTTGTCAACCTTGTCTTCTCAAGATGTATACTACATTCTTCTTTTGATAAAAATTCAACACCTTATCTAAGAAAATTCCATTCCTCAAGATGCAGAGTCAATTTGAAGTCAAGAAGAGTTAATATTTGTATTAGTCAACTTTCCATCACTATACTGAAATACTTCAGGCTACTCATTTGTAAGGAGAAAGGATTTATTTATGCCAATGGCTCTGAATGCTCTAGTACATGATCAGGTGGGGCTACTAGCTTTGGGCCTCTGGCAAGGGCAGCACACCATGGTAGGAGCACATGAAAGAGCAAACCAGAAAAGAAAAAGCAAGAGGGACCCACAATCCCCTTTGGGGGCACACCTCCAATTATCTAAGGACTTCCCTATAGGTCTCACTTGTTAAATGTTTCACCCCCTCCTGGAAGTGCCATGCTGAGACCAAGCCTTGTAACAAATGGATCATACTCATCTGTATTACTTACTTTCCTAGAGTCAATGGTTTGTAACAGAGCAGATTTAATACAGGACATTTACAAATTAAAACATTCACACACAAAGTCAGGTGCAGAAAGAGTGCAGAATGTCTGTCTATGCACTAGAGACCTGAAAGATGCCGTCAAGAGCTGGGAGCCCACAGCAATGTCCCATGTATGTCAGCATCTGCACCAAAAGGCTAAAGAAATCTACACTGGAACCAGGTTACAAGGGTCACATCAGAGATGAAGACCAGAGGTCCTCTGAAGTGAACAACAGCCATCTTCAATGACAGCAAGGCCCCGAGCCCCTTCTGCGACAAGAACGGACGAGTTCCCTTCTGGAGAACCAGCCACAGCAGAGCTTCTCCTGGGAAACAGCCACCTGCTAACTTCTGCCCTCGTTCTCCTTTATGTTGTGTTGGCAGTAATCTTCAGGTGGGTCTTCTATGCCCAGAACCAACCAGCTCAGTCCAGCTGGGCTTCCCTGCTCAAGGTGACCACATTAAGTCCACCACATCATCCAAACCACAACACCTACAACAATGTTCCAGGTTGGCCTGTGCCATGAGATTCCCCTGCAGGATACATTCTTTTTATTAAAGGACAAAAGAAATGGAACCTCAGTAGAATTAACCTAGAACTGAAGTATATAAGAAGCTTTTCACACATGCTCTTGATCAATTCCTGTCATATTTATGTGAGGTAAGAATAAATAGCCATATTGTGTAGATGAAGAACTTGAAGATCAGAGACTTTAAATAACTTATCAAAAATCATATGGATGGTAAAGATGGGATGTCTGCCATTCTAGCACAGCCCTTATTTTATGGTATTGTACATTTGTTTCACTTTCCTTCTCTATTAGATTAAAAGCTTTATAAGGGGAGGATCCCTCTCTCCCATTCTTATCATTACGTTTCTCTGACCCAGTAAAAGTCTGGCTCATAGAATTCACTACATATTCACAAATGTTGAATGAATGAGTAATGAAGAAATATCTTAAAGTTTGAACTCAGATGTCATGTACCTGTCATCTACCTTAACTGCCATCTAGGCTGGTGGATCAAACCCTGTACTATGTGTCATATTACCTCACTCTTACAGAATTAACTTGTAAATTAGAAAGTAGTATAAATCTAATTGTTTTGTTGGTTGGTTATTTATATCTCCATCTATCTTTTTTGGAAGGCTCCTGTTGAATATTACCCACACACCAAAAGATCTCCAAGTGCCTCCTCATATCCTCACTATCCCTACCCACCAACCTGAAGGTAACCACTGTCCTGATTTTGACACCAAAATGTTGCTTTGTCTATTTTAAACTTTATGTAAATGGAATAAAAAATGAATGTAGTTTCTTTCACTCAAAATTGTACTTGAAAAAGTTATGCGTGGCAGTAGTTCACAGACATATTCTACTCAAGCCTGTGTAGTCTTCTACTATTGGAGGTATCACAATTTATTTATCTATTCTACTACAGATAAATATTTGAGATTTTTCCTGTGCTTACCATAAAGTATGTCATTACGCAATAAACATCTAACTTTTTGTGAACATAGTATTTTGGTAGGCACATTCTTACATGTGAAATTTCTGGACTATACCGTATACCTAAGATTAATTTCAATATTTACAAATACTATATTAACCAAAGTTATTAGAACCAATTTACACTCACTCTAGCATTTATGGGAATGTCAGTTGTCCTGTGTATCTGCTAACACTTATCACTATCAGACTTTATAATTCTGCTTCTTGGTGTGGAATGATACCTAACTGTGGTTTTGATTTTTTGTTATGTTATTGGTATTTTTATTTGTCAAAACTCTTTTATCAAAGCTTTAGTGTCTTACTTTTTATATTTTGATCTATAATCTATCTAGAGTTTATTTTTTGTATATAGTTTCCTTTTTCTTTATCCTTACATGTACTTATGTTATAGCACATAGCAAAAAGTCTGGCACAATAAAATAGTCAAAAGTGAGATAATTTTTTAAATCTATAGTAGTATTACCCTAAGTCTATAAAGAGTAGATGGAAATAAACCTCCATCTTCAAAAACACGTATCCTATGAAGTTTTTCATCCTTAAAAGGAAGAAAATAATTCACTTGTTGAATAGAACAGGAGCATTATGATGCATATACATTACATTATATAATCTTGAGGGAAGATCATGATTAAAAATTTCAAACCAGTGTGAAGAACATTCATACCTACTAAGTACTGAATCGTGTCCTCCTCTCTTCCAAAAATCAGTGCTGATGGTACTTGGACATGTGGCCTTTGGGATATAAGTAGGTTTAAATGTGATTGCAAAGGTGAAGCTATTTTGATCAAATAAGTGCCCTTAGAAGAATAGGAGAAAAAGAGTTCTTAGTGTGTGCACAAAATAGAGGTCACAGGAAGACACAATGAGATGCCAGCCACCTACTGGCCAGGAAAAGAAGCCTCAAAACAAAACCAACCTTCCTGGCATTTGATCTTGAACTCTCAGCCTCCAAATCTGGAAGAAATAAAGTTTGCTGCTAAAACCACCTAAGAACACTAAGAACTCTGTGGCATTTGTTATGGCACCTGAGCTGACGAAGACATTACCTAACGTTATGTTCCCAGCCAACTTACAATACAGAATGAGCACAGTGTCCGAAAATCCTTCTTTTCATTTTATCTTTTTTCTTTTAATTGTCATTCATATCTTTCATCATAAAAGTAATATAAAGCAGCATCATTTCTCAGCAAGTCATAAAATGTAGTTTTTAGGTTTAGTAGAATGTTTCTTCTAAGAAAGTTTAGCTACAGATTACAAAAGAAAGTCATTCAGTTGGTAACTAATGAAATATAGGGAGCTTCACTTGAAAAACAATCGAATGGCTTTATCACATACAGAAAAGCTTCTTTCAAAAATAAACTGGATTCTCAGTAACAGATGTAATTTGTAGAGTAGTCTTCCTTAAAAAGAAAGAGAAAATGAAGCTTCCAATTAACAAACAAAAATGTGAAGCTGGAAAAAAAAGAACAGAAAACAAACTCAGCATTTAGCCTTCTGGGAAAAGAAATTGCAAACAAACAAAAAAGTTTAGAAAGAAGATGTGTTTGGCCTTTGCCTTTTAAATAATGGCTTGGTATTACACCACATTTAGTTCTCACTGTAAAAAACTTATCTAACCCAAGTTAATTACATTTCCAATGATAGTTGTGAGAGCAATTGCCAAGATTTACTACATAAATGACATATAAATTTAGTCACAGAATAATTAAGTCAGAATTTGAGTCCATACATTAAGCAACGAGAGCATAATTACAGTCTTATGGATGCTTAAAACTTCACTTGCAATTCTTTAAAAATGGGTTCAGCAGAGATTCAGACTGCATTCACTTGCACTTACAATTTCTTTTCTTCCCAATTCTAGTACTCTCAAATCTCACACACTATAATTTGGATAGTGCTTTATAGGCCATAGCATATTTTTTATATATTAGAATAGCTTTGTACATTTCATGCTAATAGCAGTACCAAGAGGTGGCTTTGGAGATTGGCGTGGGAGCAAGAGGTTTTGCCTTCACAGTGAACTCCATCAATGGCTCATCCTTTGCTTCCCAAGTACACATTCTACTTTTGTAACAAATGTACTTTTCAGTTAATGCAGCTTGTGGTTTGAAGAAAAGTTTCTTGAATTTCTAACCCCATTTTCTCCAATAAATTCCTCATGTAAGTACATTTTTAAAAATCATACTGGAGTTAAGATCCCAAAGAAGTCCATGACCTTGTGTTTGCTCAATGATCCACCCATGTATTTGGCTCACTATATTCAGTTTTTTTTTTAATATTTCTTACTGCTATTCTTATTGCCCTTATTTACCATACAGCAAGAACCACTTTGTAGCCATTTTGATCCTGGAACTAGTAGCTAAACAGATGACATTGTCTTATCTCTGGGTTTCCTCATCCATATTACAAGATATAATGAAACCCAAGTTTCTTATCTAACATAGGAAATTTGAGAAATCAAGTTGATTGCTATTGTTTGTTTAGTAACCAAATTTTCTCTCAGTGCCCACCCCCCAAGTGCAGCTATTTAATTAGTATAGAACAAGATTGATTCAGCAATGCAGTGTCAATTAACACATTTAATGTGGAGGAAGATGTTATCTAGCGCTTAATTGATATCCTGTTATTCATAAAAGTTATGTGACGAATAAGAATAAAGCTAGCTAATAATTTACTTTTCCATTCTTCTCACTTGACTGCTTAACAGCTAACTTTTCTATCTATTCCCACTGTGAAGACTCATTTACTGTTTCTCCTAGCAACCAATTTATATTTAATCACATACAAGATCAGACTTATACAGGGGAAACATTAATGGTTAGCATTTGAATTACAGGTAGAAAGGCAAAAAGCCTAGGATTAAATTTGTGTTCTTGCTAGAAGTAAACCTAAGTGACTATTTGGTATGAAAATTACTACAGCTTTGCTACCCAGAGCTGAGAGAATTCTTTCTTCCACACAGGGTTCATGTTATCTTAAGAGTGCAACTTAGACATCACCTGGAGTCTTGTCAGAAATGCAAACTCCCAGGTCCACCCCAGATGGATAGAATCATGTGCACTTTGACAATACATTCTAGAATGACTATGTTGCATCAAATTTTGAGAGTCATTCCACTATTCACCCATTTTAGATGGATTATGGGAGTATTTTATTACCAGGAAAAGAAAAGAAAAAAAAAAGAGCAAGATGCTTGGTAGTTATTTCCCCATCAGTACACAACCCACTTACTTTGTTCTTAAGTTCTAAATCCCCCGAGAATAATATTATTCCCTCACAATTTAGTCATCACAGTGTGATTATTCTTTGTTTTGACATTCTTTTTGCATAATTGAAATAACAGACATTAAAGATATGACTAACCCCAGAGCTAAAAATCATTGTTTGTTCTTTTTTCTTCTATTTTAAAAACCGCTACAAAGACATTGGATGACTCACTGCGAATTGAGTGAATGAGCACCTGGCCAGGCACTGCCTAGGGGCTGGAGAGCACACCTTGCAGAATATAGTCTATTATGGTGAGCAGCCTCTTCCAGAATGCATCAGAAAACTATATGGTTGATTTTCCTGAGAAAGAGTAGCAAGAGATTTATGGAAGAAATAAAATCTGAGCAGGAACCTTAGGAACAAAGTTGAGGGTCACATGCAAGGAAAATTGCGGGTAGAAAGGATAGCATGCAAATACACACAGAACTATGAAAGAGTTGGTGATTTTTTAGGGAATTTCAAATGTTATTGGGGTGGGCAGAAACTAGCTACACAGATAGGCAAGACCAGTACATGTACAGCAC